>CM057811.1:73111967-73234467 GCA_030067965.1 Latrodectus elegans | reverse complement strand
TGCTTAAAATATAAAAAAAAATCATTGCACTGTGAAAATATATATCAATGCTAATATATTTATACTCCAAGCACAGTGCTTAGAATAATAACATTTGTTGGTTATATACCATTTCAGAACAAATCTTCATAAATTTACTGCAAACATTTATATTTATTTTGTAAGTTTCCTTGACTTTTAATGAAAGAATCTGTTTGAAATTTGTCAAACAATGCTAATAGCCTTGGCACTGAAACATTAGATAAATTATGTTAAAAGTACTTAATTGCTCTATTATTTTTCCTGAAAAAATGATAAGCTTCGTAAAATTAGATGAATTGTTTGCAAATGAATTTCCAGAGAAGAATACATTGCAATACTTTATACACAAACAAATTTGCATTTAACAATATCTGAAAAAACTTGCTTTGAGTATTATTAGTTTACCTCCTATTGCTTGAATAACTTATAAGTTTACTACCGTTTTTCTAAAAAAACAATATTTAGTTTTCTATATTACTATTTCAATTAAAATTCACGATATAATGACTAAATTATGCTTTAATTGAGTATGATAGAAAGATATATAGAGCAATTCAAATATAAGTTTTTTCTCACCTAAATAGATTAATTTGAATTAAAACATACATTTATTATTTAATATTAAATTGATATATTAGAATTATATTGATCAAAATATCAGAAAGAATAGAAGTTTTAATTTTCAGATTCAAAAGTATTTCGCAAAGTAAGCAAATAAATACAAATTTCTTAATAATCCAATAAATTGATATATTTAATGGATTTTTTCTTAATCAAATTGACAGAAAGCCATTTGCTTTGTATACGGATCATTTTAATAAGAAAGGGTAAGCAAAATCTCAGATGACCTCACTTTTGATTATGTGATTACTATTAATACAATTAAATACTGTAATCTCAATTTTAACAGTTTTTTTTTCTTTCTCCTGCAAAATATTATCCTTGTTGCTAAAATTCGGAAAATGTGATGTATTTTATTCGAAGTATTTTTTAAATATAATTTTATTGAATGTTTTAATGAATAAATCTCTAACAAGAAAATAAATATTATGCAAATACATGAATACGTTACTTTTTTCTCGATGCAAAACAAAAGTTCCCATAAGGCTGATGAAATCAGTACTAACGCTAGAAATATACTTTTCAAAGCATTATTTTGGTACTGTTGATATTTGTGTTGATTAATTTTTAATTTACTATTTTTTAATTTACAATATATTTGAAATATATTGTAAATTATTTATTTTTTTCAATATATATATTTTTTGCATAAAGATACATTACTCAGAAATAATTTTGAAAATTTATAAATTAACTTGATTTATATTGAATTTATGAATCATTTAGTAGTAAAAATTAATTCATTTTGATATAATTTTAGAAATTAATAAAAAAGCAATTAATTTTAATAACTAGTAAAAGAAAAATGCTATGCACTGCAAAAGATAAATTCTAGAAATATTTAATACCTAGATAAACACCTGGAAACCTTTATACTTTTATAAATTAGACTAGTCAAAATATTATGTAATTTTAAGTTTCTTTTTATTAAAAATTAAGTTTGTGTATTATATTTTAACTAGAATAGTAGATGTTGTATAATACATAGATACTTAATGGAGTTTGATTTCTTTAATATTATTAGTTATTAAGAATTATTAACATTAAATATATGTTTATCAAGAAACATATTATAAATTTTAAAAAATACGATTTTGTATTTAAAACATTGTTACAGCAATCATTTTAAGTATACTTAGTGCTATATATTCAATAAATTCAGATCGTTTACTGTATATCTTCCTGAGTAGGTGTTATGTATTATTTTCTATTATGCATAAATAGTTAATTGACAGATCAACATAGTAGTGCATCATGTATTTTTTTTTTAAATTTCAACCTTGAAAAATGTTTTATTTCAAAATTTAAATTTTATAAGTGTTCCATTTTCTAAAAATTCTTGATTATATTGTGCTATTAGGAATTTTATGGGTAAATACCTTAAATTTTCTATAAAAAAAACATGTAGAAACAATACTTTTCACAAAGTGTTAGAAATTTTAATGGTAGTTTTAAATAAAGTATTTACTAAAATTGAGAAATGTAGTAAAGATATAGATTTGTCAAAGATTTTATGTAAGTTTTAAAATTATAGCATTTCCTGTTCTGCTTTTAAATTTAATTGCGATTTCGTTTACAACTCATTGTTTATAAACAAGCCAATTAATAAAAATGAATGGTAATACAGAAGTATTTTAATTAAAAAACTAATTATATTGAAGATGTTTTCATAAATTTTGAAGCATGTGATATATATTATTATTACTCTAAATTTAGTTATAGTATAGTTAATTATTGTGAATTAAATATATATATGTGTTTCTAATTTAACTTGAAACCTGTTAGAATTTAACTTCATAATGGTTATCAATTAAAATTCAAACATAGTTATGTGTTTCCCAAACAAAAACTCTTTAAATTTTGAGATGTGAGAACTGTTCAACTGATGCAGATACCTTACAAGAAAGTACTTTAAACATTAGTGCAGAATATTTTATTGATTTTTATGTTTCGCTGTTTATTTTCAATGCAAAACTGTAAAGCTTAATTTATTGCTTCCATACCCTTTACGTTTCTGAAACAAAAAACTAATATATATTTTTTCATTGTAAAAAGGGAACTGTTCTTTGGTCTTTGTTATGAAAGAAACACTTTAACGCATTCTATAAAATATTTTAGAGGAGTACTTTTTCAAGATTTATTCTCTACAATATCATGACAATTTTTGTGTTTCGTACTTTGATTCTACATGGGTGACAGGATAATTTCCTTGCTTGACTCTTGTGAAGATTTTTTTTACTATTTGTTTTCTTTATCCGCGAGCGTTTTCTAGAGCTCGGAAGTATTAAAAGTGAGTTTTTTCTTCGCCAATAAACGAAAGGCAGCATCAAAATGAAAAATTTAAAAGAAAAAATTCAATATAAGAGACAGAGCACAAAGAATAGGATATTTGAGAGCAAGAATACCCCCCTGACATATTTCCTAAGAGTTCACGATTAACAAAGACCGTTTAAAAAGAAATGTCAGGCGGTTCACGTGCAGTGGCTTTAAAATTTAGTTTCCATGGAAATGGAATCATAAAAAGTGGTTGACACTCTTGCATCAAAGTTCTCACCAAATAAACATGTCAAGATTTCAAAATGGAATATATAAATTGGACGGAGAGCTTATTAAATAATTTTGATGGCATATTTTCATTACTGTTTGGAGTTTATTTACAAAAGTAGACTGAAAACATTTATTCTAATAATTATGCGCATTTATAATCTTAGTAATTTTTATATTTTTCTGGATTACAAAATATAATGAATCAAGTGCATGATTTTTTATTTTTTACACTCTAATTTTTCCAAAAAATATAAAACGTATATCAGAAGGAAATTTATCAAAACACCTTTAGTACTTTAAATGATATAAATAAAAATTTCATTATTTTACAACAGCTTAATCAATATTTCTTTGAAAACATACAAACTACGTGTACAAACTTTGTACTATACTTGCAGTATACTATCCCTTATAAATTTACCATATCACTTATCAAAAGGAGCTTCATTATATCTTGCTATCAAAAAATTTGGTATTAAAGAAAAATTGTCCTAAATATAAATAACAAAAGTTAAAATAAAATACTTTGAACATAAAATAAAAATAATTTAAAGTATTTAAAAAAAATTATAAAATGATACTTCAAATAAAATTACGAAAGATATTTAATGATAAATAATACCAATTAAAAACAATGATTATTATGAAATTAATAACTATTACTGGTCTGAAAGTTTATATGCGTATTCGTGTTCTAATACCTGCTATTAAATATTGGGAATGATCCATCACTGCTACAGAAACAAATTAATAATAGGAAACCTTAAAATTATTCCTTTATGATTCTACAATTAAAATAACATTTTTAAAAAATCTAAAATTTTGGAATTTTTTTAATAACCTTGATCTTATAATTTTAATGAATATTTTTACTTATAACATATTGGTTTTAAATTTTGGATTTTATTTAAAATTTTAAACTTTGCATACCACAATTATAAAATTCGATATTAGATAGTTAAGCACCTACAAGTTGTTATAAATTTCTTTTAAACATGCATTTCATACTGCATTTTAGGAGAATTTTATCTTAATTAGTAGACCGTATACAAATGCTGCACAACGGGAAAATTTTGAAAACTCCATACTATTTATATGCAATAATATATGTATAAAACTATGCCTATATTTATTAATAGAATGATGTATGAGACTACTTGGTTTACTTAAAAGTTTACTCCCGTCTAAACTGCTTTGAATTCACAATTATTATACAATTATCTTAGAAAAATTAAATAAAATGTAAAATTTATTTAAATTTATATTATTATTAAATAGTTAATGTTTTTTCTGATCGTAAAATTTATGAAAGTGAATTTGTAGTCTGATTTTTTTAGTATGTATTGTCATACATTATTAACAATATATAGATATATAATAAAAACACAATCGATTTACCTAACTGTTTTGTGCTTCAGAAATGTAATTATATATTTAAAAAGTAAACAAACAATGTTTGTTTTGTAGAAACAAAATTTATATGTAAGTTAGTAGATATTTCATGAACATAATTGTGATATCTAAAAATGATGCTTTTTTTCTAAATATATACCTTTTCAATCTCTATATTATACCTAATTTAAACTAGCAACCCATCTACAAGACGATAAAATTTATTTGTCTACCCTTTATGGATTAAATATTTCTTATTTTTCACAAATCTTAAATAACGTTTTTCTTTTTTTTTTTTTCATTCATACTTATGCGTCGATATTAGAGCCACCAATAACTGAAATTATGTGAACTTATAATATTTTTGAACTCAATGTAATGTGCTACTATATCATACTCCTATTATTGTGTTAAATTATTCAATTACATATTGTCACATTTTTTAAACTTATGTTTATAATATAATATCTCTTTTCTTGAAGAATACTTGGAATAATAAATAAAATCGAAATTAAATTTTATGCATAGTATTTTAAATTAAAAATGTTTTATCCATTGACTTGAAACGTATTGATAATAACGTACATTTTGATTTTTAATTTATGACTTTTCAAATTCTAATTATTATCCGGACAAATTTAGTTTTTAAGTATGAAACCCAAAAAATAATTACCAGATGTGAACCTGTATGAATTACTTATTTATTTGTTTTTGTACACTAATATAAACATCTAAGTAAAAAGCATTTGTTATTTTAATGACTTATATATATATATATATATATATATATATATATATATATATATATATATATATATATATATATATATATATATATATATATATATATATATATATATATATATATATATATATATATATATATATATATATATATATATATATATATATATATATATATATATATATATATATATATATGCACTCGAAGTAAATATTGCTGCAACTTTTTCATTTTAAAGAATAATTTGTTATTTAATCTATTTTTATTACAAATAATGAACAAATGCTGGAAATATACCAAAGAAGAAATACAGTCAATACACGACATTGCATATTGTTGCATTTTTAAACGTAGTGAAACAATCAAAAATAAATTTAAATATTACTAAAATATATAAGAATTTTTTGACTTGTGCGTTTTATAATACAACTATAAACCTTCTCTTCATTAACTAAAAGTTATTCTGTTGTATTTTATTTCTAATGCTTTGAAAAGAATAACGAGAACAAAATTTTGAGTCCTAGTAAATTTTAAAAACTGCTTCTTTGTTTGCGAAATGCTTTTCCTTCAAAAATAATTACTTTGTTCTATTTTAAACTAAATAAAAATAATTCTCATTATAATTTATTTTTTAGAGTTATTGTTTAAAAAAAAACTAAATTAGACAGAATTATGCAATGTAACACTTAAAAACATTCTTTCTTGGATTAAGAAATAGAAATTTAACTGCATTTGTACTTAATGGTTTATAATATATTTTTTTTTAATTTCGACATTTTTATTTATTTCAGAATTATGCTTTGTTTGGATGCTTTTTATTTCACTTAAGAATAAATGAGTCGCATATACTTTATCCCAAAGATATTCTGGTGTCTTAAAATGTTTCGTTATATATGCCATTTTGATTTCTTATTTTATAACTCGAGCTTTAGTTTGTGATGCCTGCTCTTCAGATGTAGTGCAGAACACGTAATTTAATTCAGCGACACGCAGCAATTGCTTACAGTGACATAAAATGTGTTGCACTATCATGCAAAACAATTAAATAGCGTGAGAGTATTATATATTTGAGTGATCGAATGAGTATAAACCTTACTTTTAATATGACTTTGAATAGCAAAATGGTGGATTTCGTGTCAATCGCGATAAGTGGTTTAATAATACGAGTTCTGAAGAGGTTAAAACACCAAAAAGAATAACACTTTCTTTCATTAAAGTCATATGATTTTTCAAAATGTTTAACATTTATTTTCCATTTTTTTAAAATTTTTCTTTAACACATTTTTAACTTTTTATCTAAATCATAAATTACACATTAGTGAGATAATATCACATTAGCGATATAAGATAGTGGTAAAACGAATTCATTTTTAATTTCTTAAAATTTTATCAAATAAATTAAAACAAATATTTTTCTATGTATCCATTATTTATCATTCACTATCCATTAAAACTATTACATAAAAATACGTTGCATATTCAATGGTAAGAAAAAATAATAATTTTAACGCGTAATTAAGATTTGATTAAAATAAAATCTACGTTTCATGTTTTGTTTCTTTACAAAGAGATATTTTACTGATAAAATTTTTTAATTTTTTCATTTCCATATTTACCGTTGAAAAATATTTCCTGTAATTAATTCTTATCGGTGATTTTTATCATAATTTATTAAAAGTATATTAATTTCATACTTTGTTACGTGGCTTAGCTTCACAAATTATTTTATGAATTTTTATATAGTTTACTTATTATTTTAAAGGAACTAATATAAAACGCGGTTACAAATTTAAGTTCTTACAACAGAAATAATTGTTTAATGGTAATGTGGTAATTCAAATAATTTATATATAAATGTAAAATCCTACTCTTTATAAATGTTTTGGTAAATTTTTACACACCTATTCGAAAATAAATCAAAATATATAACTTATAAAAATTTAACCTGAATATTTATATAAATAATAAGCATTGTAAGTTTCTGGGTTTCAAACAATAATTATTAAAGCTATGCTATTCGGAGGTATTTAATGTTGAATAATTTAAAAAAAAAAGAATCAATAAACTTGCATCAAAAATTATTTTTGTATAGTTTTATCATATGAATTAGAAAGACTGAAATAAAAGTTACCATTTAACTAGATTTAGTATATGTCTGCATCTCTTCATTTCATTCGAAATATTTAAGCTGTTTGTTTGAAATATTGTCTGGAAAATCACTTATACAAAAGTAAAATGAATACAAAATGTTATTCTTCTTACTAAAAACAGCCAAACCTTTTTAAAAGTTTAAGTAATCAAGGTTATTGTCAGTAAAAATAATCAAAAACATAATATATTTCAATACTTCTATGTGAAAAATTTTCAACTTTTAATACAAGGAATGAGAATATCATATTTATAGATTTGATTTATAAAGTCAATTTATTAACTATTTTAGAATAATTTAATTTACAATCAATAAACTTAAATTGTCGTATTGCATTTCAAATTAAAGTATTAATTTTTTACATTTTTTAAATTCTTTTAAGGTGTAAAAAGTATATTTTATCAGTTATGAAATCAATAGTCATTTTGAATGTACTTAGATTGTTGGTTTGTTGTTGGTTTTTATGGCACAAGGTCCAGATAAGGACAAGCTGCGCCAGTACTTAGATTGTGAAAAAATGTACAAAACGTCACTAATTTTTAATAAATCTGTAAATTTATTAGAATTATTTTATTTCAAACAATAATTTACGTTTAAAAATCAATCTGAAAATTTAGGAATTATTTTTTATATCTGAATTTTCCTTTTCAACATGCTCCTAAGTATAATGAGAATTATTTTCTTAAATCTGTAATATGTTCAAATAAAAAAGAAGAAAATAATAAACGTTTATATGCATTTTTTTCTACTAAAAATATGCTTAATTAAGCGTATGATTTGTATTATAAAAAATATACTTATGATGGCAACACAAACGCATTTATTTAACTTGTGAATTATTATCTGATTAGTTCATGATATTTAAAGTTTTCATTTGAAATGACGCAATTGCTATTTTTTCTTATCATGGAATAAACTACTTGGTGTGAATTTTAATAAGCGCTTGCAACATAAATTTATAAAATATGACTTCAGAATTAACATCATAGTAACCTTCTTTTCTAAATCAAAAAAATTAAGTGGTGATTAAAATATAAAATTTTCAAATTTCCGATTACGTAAAAAAATTGTTTCCAAATTCTCTAATTTAAAAAAAGGTAAGAACATTAATCTCATAAGTGCTCCATAATATCTAAATTTTTTGGTATAGAAATGATTTCTCTTCTTGAAATTATCAGTCAGTCTGTTAATTTATAAAAATATATATTTAAAATTGAAACTTGTAATTACCCAGCTTGCCTAAAATTCTAATTTTATTTAAATTTAGATAGTTATTTATGATTTAAGAAAGTTCAATATCTTTTCATATATTGAATGTGTTTGGTAAATGAAGAAATATATGCTCGAAAACTAACATATCTAAATGTAATTTTTCTATGCATCGCAATGGCAAAAACGCATGACTACAAAAAAAGCAGATTTTTTTAATAAAATCAATTCAAAGGACAAACATTTAATTTATTCTTATCATTTTTCACAGCATTTCTATTTTTATTTCCAACTTATTAGATACTCGAGTATTGGAAAAAATCTGTCTCCAAAAAGAAACATCTAGTATTCATACTAGATGCTTCTAGCAAACAAACTCTTGCCTTTAGTTGTTATTTTAAAATGTTATCTTCCCACACCAGGGGAAACTTTTCCCACTAAAAATACCATAATTCATTTTACCCCAGGAAGGAATCGTAATTTTCCAATATTACGTTTGCAGTTTTCCCACAGAGAGAACTTTTAACTCTTCGTGTTCACAAAATCTTTCCCACAACTAACACTTCTCATGCTGGAGTAAGTTAAATGAATGTTAAGGTAGTTTATGGCGAAGTGCAAGAGGAAATTGGGTTTTCATCGTTACCAGTGTACTAAGTATCCGAGTTTTGAAGAAACTAGCAAAAGCTGCAATGGCACCATCTGGTGTTAAGAATAAGATTTAATTTTTTACAAAAAACGTGTTGTGAATAGCAGTTTTTATAGTTATGTATTTTTCCTTTTAATATCAGCGATAGTGAACTTTCTTGTAGATTATATACAAGAAAGTTCACTATCGAACTGAAAATGAGAAATTATAAGGTAAATATATAAACTGTGTAAATCTGTACACATCACAATATTTGAAAATGATTTAAATTAATTCAAAGTATAAATTGTGAAGAAGCTATATATATACAAAACCAGATATATATATATATATATATATATATATATATATATATATATATATATATATATATATCTGGTTTTGTATATAGGTTTATATATATAAACCTATATACAAAACAAGAAATTTTATAGCTTTCATGCTAGGAAAAATTGTTTAGAATTAACGTTTTTAGAAATATTTATATATAAATACTTTGTTTTATTTAGATATACCAATTTCCAATGCCAGATTGGTCAAAACTGATTTTTTGTTGAAATAAAGATTTCTTTTTATTTTAAGTAATTTTGATATATGTAATTAATATTATATTCAGTTTGATTTAATATCAATTATATCTTCTAAACATGCAATGGCCTAAATTTTTAAAATTTCAATTAGTTCATAAATTACTCACTAGTAAAATACTCATTTATATGTGTCGTATTTTTCCAAGAAAAATAAATTCGCAATCAACATAACACTTAAATAGTATAGAATTATAAACTTAACTTTAGATTTTTTATGAATTGGGAATTTTACATTTAAAACTATTTCATACTTGCATTGAAACAAATGCAATATATGAAATATTCATCATATCAAGTTAAATATTTTTTTTCTAAATTCATATCATATAATTTTAATTTTTTATAAATATGATATATTTTTATTGTTTTACTTCCTGAATATGTACTTTATCACATTTTCAGGTATAAAGGTTTTCTTAAAGATTGTCCAAACGGGCAGCTCACAGAGCAAGTAAGTTTTTTATTATCCATGAATTTTGTTTAAAGTACTTGTAGTACACCTATATTTTCAAATGTAAATTTTAAAAAATGTCTATTTTAAAATATAAAAAAGCACTACGTTTTCTTAAGGGAAGGAGTTTAAATTTTAAGCATTAGTTTCAAATAAGTCATTTTAAAAAAATTAAATTTTACACAGAATAAATGCAATTAAGTGTGATTAATTTTAATATTTCAATCTAACTTAAAGTTCTGATTTTCATATGCATCGCTATAAACACTTTCTACACATAGCTAATAAGAGTATAAATAGCAAAAAAAAAAAATTTCTTTCAAAGAAAATTAAACTTCTATATCGTTTCTACTTTCGACACACTTTTTGAATTATTAAACTACAAAGTATTTAAAAATTATCATAAAACTATTTTTTGTGTTAAAACACATAGAGCGACATCTATTGTGCTTTGCAGTATGGTCTTAGTTTTTATTTCTAATATATTGTTCTTTTTACCAAGATAAATAAGGCACTCGATTATATTCCTCATTTCTACTTTCAAGAAAAAGAGCTAATATAATCAATTCAAAGTTAAAACTTTCATCTTTACATAATTTTTAAATACATATTATTAAACATTGTATTTTTATTTTTGTTTCTGTAAGAGCAGCTTTGATGTATTCTTAAATAGATAAGATTTATTGCGGTGAAATAAACGTCTATGTATTTTAACCCACCTATAGCTGTTTTATATATCATAAAAATGCTTAGCATACTGTTTGAAAAGATTCTATATATAAAAACTTATATAATGGAATTTAATTGGTTAAATGACTACATGTAAATATCTAAAGGTTATATACTAGACAATATTATCTTCTTTTCAATACATAATTTAAAAGTTATATGATAAAATACTAAGTATACGCGATTTTAGAACAGATTGTAGAAATATGTAATTGATATTTTTTGAAAGTGGATAAATAATTATTTAGTTCAATAAACTTATACATAAATCAAAATAATTGAAAATGTATGAATCAAATTTTGTATTTATTCATTGTTTTTTGGAATTTGTTGCCTTGTTTAAAAAAATTACTTATGAAATAATTAATTATTCATTTTATATGCTTCAATAGAGAAATTACAAGCATTTAGTTCATTTTCTTATTGAATAACTACTCCAAATACATCAAAACATAATAACTTTTGCTTATATCATAATCCCTTATAAAATATTAGATAAAATTAATCTCCATATATTAATTAAACCTAAGGCTTACGATATTTTTAGAAAGACGTTTAATTTATTTCGCCTTCAATAAAAGCATTAAATGTATCACAAAATTACTTAATTATTGGGTTTATCTCATAATTCCTTAATAAAATTCGTGGTACCAAACGATTTCATCTAGTAATTAAATTAAGTACAAGGATTAAGTTATTTATATAAAGACATTATGTTAAATTTCTCATGTTTTGTGACCAGATCTCTATTTTTCATAAATATTTGCCATTCCCTGTAAGAGAATTTACAATAATGTTAAATATCTACCAATATGTTAATTGGTTAATATTTTCATTATATGTTATTGATATTGCTAAATAATATTTAATATAGTAATGAGAATGAGTATTTAATATTTAAAAACTATAACAAGTTACATAACAATATATATACAAAATGGTTAAATTTAAACTCTGATAGTACTCAGAAACTCCTAGTTCTAGTTCTACAAAATGAATCAGAATGATATTTTAAATGTATATGAGTATTTTCCGTTTCCATTGGAAAAATAATTTAAAACTTTGTCTTCTGGTACCGCTCTAATGAAGTACAATATTAAAAATTCAACAAATAACATGAACATTTATATAACATGAACATTATTATAACAACATGATTATAATGTTCATGTCATATAAATGTTCATGTTATTTGTTGAATTTTTAATATTGTACTTCATTAGAGCGGTACCAGAAGACAAAGTTTTAAATTATTTTTCCAATGGAAACGGAAAATACTCATATACATTTATTGATATGTTCATGTTATTTGTTGAAATAACATGAACATTTCATTATTATTATAACAACATGATTATAATAACATGTATTTTTTCATACATCAGTGGTCTCTATGTGTTTATCTGCATTTATCAATACTATACTGAAATTTTTATATTACATTATCAGTGATAGAAATCAACTTATGACCTTCAATAAGGTAAACAGGACGGTAACACTGGTTTTTAAGTCCGTTCAATTAGTGATAGGTTTTTTAGAAACTCAATCTTTGAAGAGTTCCACAGCCAGAAGTCACAAGAATTCTAGACCAAAAAAAGATCTAATGCATGAGGCAAGGCATGGGAAAAAAGTACTTAAGATGAAATGTTCATTTTGAAAACTTCCTGAAATCATACATTTGATAATCCTTAATCTATGACTTGTTTCTCTAGCAATTATTAATTCCAATATAACCATGAAATTCATGATGAGAACAAGCTATTTTTTTAGGAATCAACGTAATATTTACTTTTGATAAATCGAAGAGCACAAATTCCTTAACTATTTCTTCTTTGAAAAAGAAAGGGATAAAAAGGAACTTAAAAAATTAATCCCAATGAAGTTATAATGCCTTTTTTAGCCTAAGATATTTATTAAAAATTAATTTTTATCATGAAAGACTGAGTTACAGATCTATAGAACGCTTATACGTCCCATTTTGACCAATGCCTTGGAAACCTGGACTTAGACTGTAAGAGAGGAGAGGTTGTTGGGCCTATTTGAACGCAGGACTTTAAGAAGTATCTTTGGAGGTACGAAGAAAAATGGTATCTGGCACAGAAGATACAATACAGACTGCCGTATATACAAGGAGCCAGACGTTGTACATCACATTAAAGTAAGCCGTCTTAATTGGGTTAGAAACGTTATTAGAATGAAGGACAATAAAACATTAAGGGAAATATTTTTTGCAAAACCCATCAGCGTAAATAGAAGAGGAAGACCAAAGCTGAGATGAGTAGATGCCGTTGAAGAAGACTGTAGGATCCTTGGAACAAAAATTGGAGGAGTTTGGCTGCCAGTAGAGGTGGCTGGAAGAAACTTGCTCAGAAGACCTTGGCCCATTCTGGGCTAGCACGCCATGAATGATGATGATAAGTTATAATGAATGAAGATTGCAGCGATTGTTGTTGATTAGAATTTAGATTGATAGAACTGCTTATGTAGTACTTCTGTGTGCTATAGAACTTTCTAATTAAAATGGAACGCACATTTCACTGATGTATGACATGATCAGTACTCTACGCCTTTCACTTTTGAAACCATAAAGCAAAATCATGACGCTAGAAGTCTTGTGATATCAATTATTGCACGAATACCATCTAGTAAACAAAATTCAACAATTTATGTAAAATGATGTGCTTGGTTATTTAAATAAATTTCATTTAGTTGAGGAACTACTTGTAATAGCATTTTAGAAATCTGCAGGTACTTCAAATGCTGCAACAGTAAATTCAACCACAGTAACATTCATATAATAAATCTATTAAAATTTTTTAATTATGTATTTAATTGCTTTTACGAATTGCTCGTTAGGTTTTTCATTCGCCGATAAGTGTGCAGGGCTAGAAGAGAAATGAATAATCATTCTGGTGAAATTGCCTTAAGGCAATCACTCGTCTTTTCTTGCTTAGCACCTGAAAAAAATCAAAAAAAATTCGACACAAAACTATAGAATGATACGCATTCACAAATATTTTTATATAAATACTACCATACATTAATACTATTATTTTATACTACATATTACATTAACACTATTACATATTAATACTGCATTACTATAAAATTGTAAGTACTTCTATACATGCCCTATATTAATATTAAGCTATTTTAAATAGAACAGGAGCCACAATCATTTGTCATTGTTACGATTCTAACTATTCTAAATGAAGTTTATAATTTTGAGAGAAAAAAGGACTAACATTTGTAATAAATAGTATACTTTAAATAAACTCATTTATTAAAAGTATATGTGAAATGTATTTATAGTTCTTTAAAAAAATCCAAAATTAAACGGAGTTAATCTTTTAAGAAACATCAATAAATTCTTTTTAAATACAATTGTTGTTTTTAAAATACAAATCCTTGAACAATTTATTATAATGCAATATATATTTTTTTTTTCCAAATTTTACTTATTATACATTATTCCCTATGTATTCAGAGATTACTTTAAATGAGCTCTGAATTTTATAAAACTAATTTCATTTCTATTTTAGGGTTTCTTGCGGATATATAAACAGTTCTTCCCTCAAGGAGATCCTTCCAAATTTGCCTCTTTAGTTTTTAGAGTATTTGATGAAAACAAAGTAAGTGCGATACCAACAAGTAATCATGATGTCTAATCAATAGTATAAAATTATCCATCTGTATTATTCCGCTGAAGTAGAATCGCAGTAATGGTTCATAGAAGCGATTTCTGCCAGCCTCTGATCCTTGAGCTGGAGATACAGTCACGTAATCGCAATGAGCGATTAATGGTCTTTGCTGAACGGCTAACGAGCTTGTGACCCTTCACTAATGACAGACTAATGAGACATTAGGGAATTGTGTGGGTAGGGGTATTCGGAATGTGAAATTGCCTTAATATTTGAATTTAACAGTTTAGAATGGAAAGAAAATTAACTCAGTAATTTTTAAGAATTAATTTATTTTACCATATAAGGTGATGTATCATTATAGTATCGAGGTATAAATTTTTATTTTCCCTTTAAATTTATTTCTGTTTTTTTTTAAAGTCTAAACTAGATATTTGCAAATATTTGCTTGTAATGGTATATAAGTATATATAAAGCGCGCTGTGTTTTCTAGTGAAATAACAGAAAATTTAAATTTATGAAATAATATAGTAAATCATATATATATATATATATATATATATATATATATATATATATATAATCTTTAATAAAACATTTTTTTACTATAAAACAAATTTTTTAAGGATGGTGCAATTGAATTTGAAGAATTCATCCGTGCCCTTTCGGTGACGTCTCGAGGAAGTCTGGAAGAAAAACTTGTATGTAAGTAATTTTATTTTGGAAGCAGATTTTACTGTAAATGAAATAATTAAATAACAATACATTTATGTGATAGGTATTTTTAAGAACTATTGATATTTAGTTTGTACTTCAGTAGTAATACTTGGAAGTTTATGCTTTTTGGAGAATGAAATTATGTTTTTAGGATATATGTGACCTGACGAAATATTTCTGGAAAAGTTCTCATCAGTATGAAAGAAAATTATAATTGGGTGTGCATTGATTGCAGAATTGTTTTATTTTCTTGCGCTATTTAATGAAATATTGGGAACGGAACATATGCTGTATAATCCAGGATGTCAAATCCTGAGTGTGGTGATTATTTTTGGCGTACTTTCTCGTGTATCTGGTAACCTGGTCTTTATTACATCATAGATATTGAGGTCTAAGAAGATTATGTAAAAAATCCAATTTTAGCAACCCCTTAGACTTACGTTATCTAAGGCTTTAGAATATGTTATCTTGGCAACATTTCTTCATCACCAAAAAATTTAGAATTTGGCATCCTGGATTATACGGCGTATCTGCCACGTTAACATAAAGAATCCTTACCTGTGTGAGTGGGCTAAAAATAAGTAACTCGTTTCTATTTTAAGTAGGAATTATTTTAAGAATGATCTGCATATTCCTTCTAAATTACTTATGATCATAAAATTTCACATTAATTTTTCAGCAATTTCTAAATATTGAATTTTGATGTATGAAATTATTTACATATGTTCAAAAATAATTTTTATTGCATTCTGTTACGTATATAAATTTTATTACGACTCTTACAATAAAAAAGTATTTACATTTAAGTATGCCATTGAAAGCTTCATCTATAAATCATATAAGCATTTTTTATAGAGCAAAATCTTATTACGAAAATTTTATACATGTAATCATCGACAGTTGCAATTAGTTGTTAGTAAATATTTATGGATTTATGTACTGATTAAACACCAAGAATCGATACAAAATCTTTGATGATGAACCAACTTGTTTGAATCTGATTTAACGTATAAATGCCTTTAAAATTAAAAAAAATATATATTATATTGTTTCAAAAATATAATTTTCTTTGAAATAAATACGTGTTTATTTACATTTATTAACAAATGCAAATTCTTCATATTATTTTAAATGAAACCCATGATCTTAATTATTTAAAAATTATTATCATGCAATATTCCCCTTTAAAAATAATTGCTGCTCTTTATGAAATTTATTAATACCTTATATTTTCATTCTTCTTTCTCTATATCTCGTTCTTAGTGAACTTAAGTAATATTCAATTATTGTAATTTGAAAATATTAGAATTATTCTAACTGTGGATATTTATTTTACTATAACAATAAATGCATTGGTCTATAATTATTATATAAACGTAAAATACAGCAAGGTATCTTTATTACAGAAAAGCTATACGGAACATTAAAATTTTTTAAATATTTCTAGGTATATTCCAAGTATTTCTAGCTATTTCTTCCTGAGTACATCATGCTAATATATTTTAAGGATATTTTTTCTGTACATATTAATCAGAATGAAAATGTTTTATATAATAATCTTAATGAACAAATAAAATTTAAAAAAGGTATGAGGTTAAAATAAGTTGAAAAATAATTTATTCTTCATTTAATGTAAAAATAATCAAAGAAATAAATTATTTTATAGATTCTTTTCTATTTTAACAGAATTAAAGGAAAAAAATTATGTATTTAATAAGCATGTACAAAAGTTTAATTTAAAAATAGTACTATAGACACTAACAATATGAATTTTATTTGTTTCTGAAACGTAAATTTTCCATGGGTCATATGAAAATAAAATTCTAATATAATAATAGTATATCCTAAAATATCAATAAATTTAACACATGTTTAAATAATTTAAAAAATTCGCAAATTTTTTAAGTACAATTTAAGATTCAATATAAACTTAATCAATACAGTGCATTTATTCTATATAAAATTTGAAAAAGTTTCCATTTATTTTTGGCTCATAAAGTAACACGTTCATTTTTACTTCAGGCACACCCTGAGTTCAGAGCAATGAGGCTATTAACTCACTTTACCATCCATAATTTAACCTTCCTCTTGCCTTGAAAGTTATAAAAATAGATTTAACTCCGTTTAGTTGGAAATTTTATAGTTACAGTCACAGAGATTCTATTTTTATAAGATATAAAACCATAAACTTTTAAATTTATTACACATTTACAAACATTTACTTTGTTAAATCATATACATATCTTTAAAATTTAAATGAAATATTACATGTTAACATGATATTTATATTAAAACAATATAAATCTTTCTCTTATTAGTTTTTTATTATATTTATTTTTAATACTTTAAGTTACTTTACTAAAAAAAATAGTAAAATTCTTACGAACATTTTTAAGTATATTTTTTTTAAATTATTAATAAATAAATGACTAACTAATAAATTATATGAACATAATGCAGAAATATGTATGAGTATTATAACAATTTCAAAAAAAAATATTTTTTAATTAATTGTTATTTTTCATAGATTTTTTTTTAATTAAGAAATGATTTTAAAGGCTTTTCATACGTAAGAATTATTTTTATTCCCATTTACTCTTCCGAATTTGCAATCATAACCACATTTTTAATAAGTCTACGAATAAAACATTAAGTTGTAAAAATATTTTCATTCAAAATATAAAGGTATGATTTGATGGAAAAAGTAGAAGTAAATATTATAGTAAAAATACTATTTTACTTCCCTTAAAACAGATTAAATGATTTATATATAAAAATACAGAAAGACTATAATTAAAGTAATATTTGGTAATATTTTCTGTATGTGTTTCAAAATTATATTATTATAAAAAAGAAAAGAAAAGTAGGGACACACACACATATATTATATATATATATATATATATGTGTGTGTATATATATATATATATACAGTGGTGGCCAAAATTGTGGATACTTTTGGAAATTTTTGTATTTTTCAACTTTCCTTTCATCACGTAATAATGAAAAAAGAGCTTAAAACTCTTGTCAGCTCAATGAAATGTCGATGTGAAGCTGTAATTAGAAGTAAAGGGTACTCTACTAAGTATTGATAACTCACTGCAAATATCACAATCTAATGTACATTGATAACTATTATCGTTGAACTTTTTTGGTATTACAAATAACTGAATTTTGTGTTTTGTATTGAATTCAGTAATAAATTCTCTTTAAAATGATATTTACAAGTTTGCATTTTGTGAAACGTAACATTTTCTATAAGCATACAAAATTCAAAAACATAAAAATTTCCAAAAGTGCCCACAATTTTCGCCATTGCAGTAAATATATATATATATATATATATATATATATATATATATATATATATATATATATATATATATTACAATATTTACACAAGGCACAAAGTAAGAAAGAAACAATAACACATGCTTTTAATCACCCAAAAGAACATGACCAATAGAAAGTGTAGCCTACTTTTAGACCACGAAATATCATCATCTGTATCCAAAACCTTCTGCTAATGTGTCTTGAGATGTGCCCCCTACATCTCCCTCCTCTGATTCAACTAATTCAATCATTGATAACCGACACAGCAAATTCATGTAAATTCATCCTCATATGGACCAGAGCTCACATAAGCATCCAATTCAATGAGCTCGCGGACGCAGCTGCGAAAGAATGCACCAAACTTCCAAAGGATTATCAATATCACCTCGCATGGTCAAAAAACTCCATAAAGCACAACCTTAAATCTCAAAAACAAGCACCATGGTAAACCGCGTGCACAACAGGCCGCCAGCTAACAACAACTTACAAAATAATTCTTCAAGTGTCTGAGCCATGCATACTGGATAACCCGTATATAAATTACATAGTAACAGAACAAACTTACTTTACTCCATTCCAAATTTACTTTAAAAAAATAAATAGAGCGTCTTCATCTCTCTGTCTCTGTGGCAAAAAAAGCATTCTTTTCCCGTACATCACAGAATACACCTACACGGCCCAGCATCATCTCAAATACCCTCAAAACCGTAGCTAAACCGATTTTCTTTGATTCTGCTTTTATACATTTCTCTACAAGAAAAAATGAACATTTATCGCTAAGCTCATATCAGAAAAATGTCACGATCTGTGCCTAAGACAGATGTCCTCCTTCCACTAGCTCCACAGATGATTAATCTGATTCTGACTTTTAACCCCCCCCCTTCCCTATGATTCAACAAACTTGAACTTTAAGTTTGGGAATCCACAGCTGAAAAAACTGTATTTTCCCTACCAATCACAGAACCAATAACTTTTCAATTACACAAAAGTTTCATTCTCCATTAGTCCTAACTTTTTATTATTTTACTTACTCATACTTTTTAATATTCTTCTCTTCAAATTTCATATTAATTTCAATCCTCCATCCTTATGTTTTCATCCCTGTCTCTAATCGAACTGTAATGTATTGGGCATTGTTTGAACCAATGTAAGGCTTTAAGACCCCACCTTTCTAAATCCTTTATTCTAAAGAGCATGTTGGGTGACGGCAGGTTGAAGACAACCTTCTGCCCTCTGTAGGGTGCTGCTTGCTCACAACGGTGATGAGAGGACTAAACCCGATAATTCAATGGTACAGTACGGAGTCCACTCTCATCTTTTATGTATGTATGTATCCGCTTGTGGTAAAACTCGATGAATTTAAACACAAGTAGTCCTTGAGAACTTGGCATAAGTCTGAAACATTAATAAGGGATTTTTAGTTGATTATCCAGAGAATGGAAGTGGTAATCGGACGGTGTAATATCAGGGAAGTAAGAAGAGAATAGCACAAAGTCTCCAAAAAATACTGCATGGTATTTCTAAGTCACCTGCGAAACATGCGACCTCCCGTTGTCACCCAAGAATAGTAAATCCATTCGAATAACCATTGCTGACTACTTTTGTTGCAATGCCCATTGTACATGTTCCAAAATCTGCGAATAAAAGTCTGAAGTGACCGACCATTGGCATATTGGCAGTAACTCATAGTGCACCACAGGAAGACTTGTCCACCAGAAACCAGCTTCATCACAAGGGGACATATCTGCCAAGCTGAATGTGTGAAACTGATGCCTTGTCGTATGTTCATTCACAGCACTATCCTTTAATGCTTGAACATATTCGGCGACTTGATGCAACAGCTAATAAACGCACTTTGAAGTCACAAAGCATACAACACCGAATGAATGCCTTTGATATGTCCACTTCTCTTTGCTACTGTAAGAGTAACGATTGATGAGTGTGGGCGTCAGACCTGTTATTATAACGGCTGATATACCAACTCTCGTATTACCAGTATCTCAATCCCGTCATACATTGATTTGGAAACGTATTCTCACTTTATTCAACGGAAACAATTAAAAAATAGCGAGAAATTTCTTATTTGCCATAAACTTATCTATGAAACACCGATATCATCATTTCATTTTTTATATGACATTTTATTCAAGTTATATAAGATTACTCTTACTTTTTGTAAACATTAAATTGTCTATAAGTATGTAGCAAATGGTTAACATTAACAATTATCTATTTAAATTAACAGGGGCTTTCAAGCTTTATGACGTTGATAATGATGGGTACATTACAAGGGAAGAAATGTACAGCATTGTAGATGCAATTTATCAAATGCTGGTAAGATATAATCTCATAATTTTTAATCTCACAAAAAAAGCTTTCATAATAGAGATTTTAGTCCTAGTTTGCATTAATATGACGTAAAATTATATTCATAATCTGAAAAATATTCTGCATCAAAATTCTGCTAATTCTGTTTCTATTAATAAATGCTATTAACGTTTTCAGTATTTTGTAATATTTTCATTCTACAATGAAATATCAATATTAATCTTTATATTACTAACATTGTGTTCATAAAAATTTAATATTTTTTAATAAAAGCATGTTATCTTTTCTGAAGGGTAACCAAGCCAAAGTTGAAGAATCCGAAGATGACCCAAAGAAACGAGTGGATCGGATCTTCGAGCAACTTGATAAAGTATAAATCCTAAAATCTTTTTTTTAATTTATTGATCATTATTACACATTGGCATGATGCTACAAATTGAGATACAAAATGATTTGTGAAAGTTTTATAAAATTATTTTTTATTTGTTTTGAATTTTTATATTATTCCAATAATACAATGGCATTCTAACAATACAATGTTTAAATAATACAATGGCTCCTTTCATTTACCAATATTTATAGAAATCATATGAACGATGTTTTAAGCGATTTCATATATATATATATAAAATCGTTATAATATATATATATATATATATATATATATATGTGTGTGTGTGTATGAATGTATGTATGTATGTATACATATACATACCAGGAAAGATTCATTGAATGATATTTATCAGAAAGTTTTAGCATACACACACCCCCAAAAAAATTCTATGTTGTTTCTTCTTATTTAAGAAAATTAAAGTTCAATTTTTCAATAATCAGTATTCAATAATTTTGATTTTTTACAACAACTTTTCAAATTTAAAAGCTATTATAAATAATGCTGATTAAATCATTGCCACCTTTTTCTGAAGAAATATAGAAATAAAATCAGTTTCGAAATGTTAGTTAGAATTTTAAAATTACAGTTTATGGAATATATAATACTAAGAAATGTTCGATATATTTAATTTTAATTATTAATATAGTTTAATGTTTTTGTAGAAGGACAAAATATTTATATTTTATATGTATTATTTCAGTATTATTTTTACTTAATTAAAGTCATTTCTTAACCTACTCTCATTTACTTTGTTACTTTTTACTTAATTGTAATAAAGTAATTCATAGTATGTGAAATGGAACAATTTTAAAAGTATTTTTTGTATTCTTTTCTCAAAAATATTATGATAGCTAAAATGCATTTATCAATGATATCAATGTTTTGTAGCTTTGAAGTATAAAAGTAATGTAGCCCGTTATCCGAAAAAGATTGTACTTTCTGAGGTTTTACTTTGAAGCATAATCTCTTGTAAACAATGCATTTACTTTTTATTTCTCTTTAACTTATATATTATGCACCATTGCTTTAAATAAAATTATTTTACAGAACCATGATAACCAACTTTCCCTAGAAGAATTCAAGGAAGGCTCGAAGCATGATCCAAAGATTGTTCAAGCATTGACGTTGTACGCTCCTTAGCCATTCCATCTTTTCTCCTTACATTCCACGAAAAGCACAAGAAGACAACACACCACAGACTCTTTGCACATATCACACTCTTCCCCTTTATCTCACTTCGTGCAGAGTGCCTGCCATACATATTTATTCTGCATTAAATATGGTTTTTGTATGCAGATTTAAGTTGTTCAATCAATATGCTACCTTCTAACGTGCCTCGAAAAAATTAAATTTCTCAGAAGACGCCTGTCGTTTTAGAACAGATATGATTGAATAATCAAATTTTTCTTCTATCATAATTTTGATAACTATTAATTTTTATTTAAGTTAAGATCTTGTCATTTTACTTCAATTTGAATTTTACATTTAACATAAAAAAATACGTTTTAAAAAAAAATAGTACATTTCAATAGATTAAGACATTTAGCATTGAAATATTCAGCAAAATTCATAATAATAAAATTATTATAAATGCTAATAAAGTTATAATATTTTCACTATCTTGTACGTTATAATAAATTCAAATTTATTCTACGAATGTTTTATATTGATTTGTGTAATTTAATATAATAGTGATAAAATGTATTAGACGTAGAACGTGTACTAATTTATTTCAGAATTCAACTATTAATAATTCGGTTTTTCAGTTTGTCAATCTATAAGTTAAATCAATCTTTTAGCAAGCGTTCATAGCTATCATATGTTAATTTTAGTTTTGTTCCAACTGATTTTGTTTCGTTTTCAACAATTCGAAACCAGTTGTTTAAATGCTAAAACATTTTGCACTAAAATAATCATTTGAATAACAATTATTAACTTTTTTTCTTTATTAATTTATTGGATTTACTTTTACAACCAAATGGAATATATATTTTTAACAAGTATTTTAAAAATCTGAGCAGACGAATCTAATAAACAGCGAAACTCAACAAACTCAGCAAAATATTGAGTTAAATGAATCTTTGTAAAACAAGAATGGCGGGCACTCTGTAAAGAAGGATTTTTCGAATGAAGCGCCCCCTATCTCATGTGGATATCAGTTCTAAAAAGTAAATGTATGAACTGCCCCCATGATACACTTTCCTTTGTTCTCTCTCTCTCTCTCTGTGTGTGGCTTTCAACAACCCATATATTTAATCCTATACTATTACTCCTCAAAGTGTTTGTATAAGATAATAATGTTATCATTTGTCCTTTATTTATCAGACTGGTTGTCCAAAAAACTTGGGAAGATGCTTTTAAGTGATATAAATGCAATTTTCTTAAACAATTCTATCATTCCAGACTTTGCATATACATACCTATATGTATATAAATGCCTACAAAATGCCTAATAATATTTGAATTTATGAAAACTAAAAATAAGCCTTAAGATTTTGATTGTTAATGCGTGATTGATGTTATAAAATTCTATAATAGCTAGAGGACTAAGAATGTCACCTGAAACCAAAGGATATATTTCATAGAAAGGCATAAACATATTGATATATATATAATATAATGCTTATTAAAGAAAAGGAACATAAATCTTTGAATGAAGTTAAATGAGAAATATGGTGTAAATAAATACTTAAAAATTGTAAATATATAAAAAAAATTCTGTATCAATTAAAATTTAATAATTCATCAGCCACTTTACATCGTCCACATGTTATAGTTCTATGGTAGTATTTAATTTTCTAAGTAGTATATATTTATTAATAGAGCATAAAAGTGTTTTTTAATGGCGCTTTCTTTAAAAGACAGTTGACATCGTCTCAAAGTTTGTTAAATTTATAATTATTGAAACATCTAGTCCATAAATTTCAAATCTTAATGCAAATGATTAAAACATACATGGAATTAGTCAAAATTACCTCCCTTGTCATTAAAAAAAAAATCTCCTATAGTTGTAAGAACACCATTTGTATAGAATTTTAGCTACTTTTTCTTCATGCTTACGTGTCGCATATGTTGTCTGCTAAAATTACAGGGCCGAAGCTACAGTTCTCCGTGTACTGGGAAAATGAAACTAGACTGCATTAAAATAGATCCTCAAATTTTAATATTGAGAATTAATAGCATTAGATTCTTGATTCTAATTATTAAATAAAACACAAATTCTTTTTCAATTCTGATAGAAATTTGTTTGACTTCACATGCAATTTCCGTGTAGTATTACGTCTTAGCATGGAATTTTGATATAAAAATCAAAAAAGTGATTGGAAAATTTAATTTAATGAAAAGATATCTTCTGAATTGACAACCAAAATTTTACACTATTGCTACTTAAAACATAAATAAATAGATTTTTTGACCTTATAGTTATTGCACTTTATATTTAAAATTATTTGTTTTTTCAGTCTTGTCTTAAATTATCATGTAATAATAAACATCATGGATTTAAAGTAGGTTTTCCTACTTCTCTTTTAATACATATATTAAAACAGAAAATTATATTGAAAAATGATTAACTAACACGTGATACATAAAACATTTCCATCAAAATTTTAAAGTTTTGAAAAACAAAAATAAAACGCCTGCAAAATGACTCGTGATAACTTATACACATTGTTTTAGTTAAATTACCTGTGTCTTCTTAAAACTTGTTGTCTTCTTAAAAGTTGAAATATGTTTCTTGTCTCCGTAATAATCATCGACAAAGATGTTAAATGGAGATGGATCAATTAAAATTCTGATAATTGTCTCAATATTTAAACTAGATTTTATTAGATATATATGTATCTATTAAATCATCTTCTCTGCAGCACTTGTACAACATTCGAACTCCTTAAATTCGAGAGAAATAGTTGCCTCCTTCTTTGTATGCAAAGCAGTTCAGACATTTAAACTCATCAGTGGTTTTGAATGTAATTGATGAGGTATAATTTTATATAGTAAAGAAATAATTCAAATGACTTGGCAAATAGATAGGGAGATGCACAAACGATGTTTTTAAATGTTATTAACTGGCTAAATATATTTAATATTTAGAGATTGCAGTATCGATAACTGCAGCAAAAAAAAAACTTTTCGAATGTTAAAAAGTCGTATATATATAGAAAATAGTATATACAATCATTTTAAAATAAATGTTTACGAAGGCAGAAATTACATTTTGGGGAAACAAACACAGTAATGAATGTTTTACTAACGAATGTATCTTGTTTACGATATGTAGATGGTGCTCATTCTTATTTTAAAGCCAGTTTAAATATTGTCAAGCTACATGCCCTGTTTGACAACTGAGTTCTGTAGTCACTCTGCCCTGAATGAAATATTCTTTTCGTATTGTAATAAGTGTAGTGGATGTGTTTTTGGTCATGTTGTTTCTGTGTAAAATTTATTGCGTTGGCTCCTTCATAAAAATGCATTTCTTCCTTCATCAACTGTTAAGCGTTTTAATATGTGATGAAAATAAATACCAATTTCATAAAGTGTCGTTTCTCTTTATTTTAATTGTTAGCCGAATTCAGCCATGCACATGACATTTATAAACATATTATACAATAAACCCTACAAGAGGTAGGTATTTATTTAATACATATACACTCCTAATCTTTGAAATTGCTATTACATGATGATTATCATAAAACAGGAAATTGGTGAGAAGCGATATAAGATATAATACACAAATGGTGAAGAAACTGCTCACACACGGAACGAAAGTTTTGTCATCGACTTTCTCTAAGAAACTCTAACATGAATTTTGCACTTGAATAATGATGATAAACACAAGTCTCTTTCTCAAATAATATTGTATGTGTTTTCGGAAAAAAAAAAGACTCCCATTTACGAGAATCCAAATTTGTCTTGGCTAAGGTAATTTATTACTACATATTATAGTTACTTCAGTTTGTGGGGAACTTTTTGACATCAAACGAACATGGAGCTTTATGGTTCATAAATACTCATAAGGATCACTATATAGAATCCCAGTTCAAATTTATGTACTATCCTTCAAAAGGCTTCCTTATATTTAATGGACAAGGTATAGGTCTGATGAACGATGGCATTAAAAAAGAAATGAACGCCATACATTTTTGGCGATTTTCTTTCTTAAGATTTTTTGTCATGATCGTCATTATTTAATATGTACTCATGGATAAACATTAGCACTTTTTAATACATAGTGCCAACTTTCAGATACAATTCATTATAAAACATAAAAAAAATCAATATATCCAACATAGTCAAAAGTTGTCAAAATAACTTCTCATATAAATCAACGGATGGATACGCATGTTTTGTCATCGAATCGATGTATGTTTCAAGAACTTAAATAAAGTCTAAGATAATTAATCTGTTGCTTTATTTTCTTTGATAAATGTATCATAAAAGGCTTTACATTGCAGCATTAGTCAAAGCCTGTGTACCAGATTTTTCAAAAATTTGAGCTTCAGTAAATATGTTAATTAAATACTTTTCCATCACAAAATTTAAAGCACAATTGAAAGACTAAAATAATTTTGAATCCTTATTGAATGAAGTAAACTGATTTGCATTCCAAACTTAGTTTATCTAGAAATCTAAAGTTTTACAATCACTTTAATAACGAAATCAGCACTAAAATCTTAATAGTGTACAATCTACAACTACAATTTAGAAATATTTAACGATGATATACATCTCTTATGTTTGAAATTAAAAATTATGCATATATATATATATATATATATATATATATATATATATATATATATATATATATATATATATATATATATATATATATATATATATATATATATATATATATATATATATATCAACAATCTGTCTGTCTGAGCATTTTAACAATTTCTAACAATTCATTACCTAAGTGATTCAGTAATAAATATGAAATAGCCGCATGTTAAGCAAACTAATTCATATTTTTATAGTTTTATGCGAAGATATTCTAGATATAGAATTGTTTGCAGTGAAAATTACAAAATTTCCACATTAAATATATACAAGCATTTAATTCATATAAATTAACTCATAACAAAACAATATTCTTAAAATATTAAATTTTAGAATAAAAATAGTAAAAGCATTTAGTTCCTAGTATTTATATTATATAGTTAGAGAGACATGACATTTTTAGCATGAAACAATCATGTATTTACTTTTGAATAAGATAAATGATTAATATTTATTATTTTAGATACATTTTAAATCCACTTAGATCAAAAAGCTATGACACTAATCATCAGGTTGAAAAGAGCATAAAAGTGCATATGAAAACTTTTAAGTATATGCTGGGAATACCTTATTGTACAGATATATTTTTAAATAAAGGAAATTTTTAGATTAAAATAATAAATAAATAACGTAATAAATTTTGCGAATTCTAAAATCAAAATAATTGTTTTAAAGGAATTTTTTTTATAAATTTATACTGAAGTTTTAAATAAAAAATTTATTTAAGCGGATTGCAGTATGTAACTGGTCCCTTTTTCAACCATCGTATAATTAACAGAAAATTCTCCCCCTTCATTTTAAATAATTAATAGGGGATGCTTTTTTTTTTTTTTGGATAATTTATTTACTCTTCCCATACCTGAACTTTCTTCAATAATTAGAATTTTATTTACTGTCAGGGTATTCCGAAGATGATAAAAAAATAATTATAATCCAATATGAGATAATGCAATTCACTAACACATAGTCAGATTTTAAACTGAAATTCAGTGAGATTTGAAAATACCAATGTACGTAAATACAACTGCATACGATTTCAATAATGCTTGATTTGTGAAATTAGCAAAGAACTATATTAAAAAATATAAGGCAGAAAATTTTAAATTTTTAGAAAATAAATAATTATGGAGCACATAAAAATGTAAAAAATGCAGATAAAAAGAAAACAAAGTACCAAAGACATATAAAATATATAGGATAAAAAGAGAGAGCTAGCCAATTTTTTTTTAAATTAACAATTTCAGGAATAATAAATGAAACGAAAATGATATCAAGTGTAACAAACAACATGATAAAATAATAAAAACTTTGCCAAAAGTTAAACTGAAAAACACCAAAATAATTTTTAACAATGAAAAATTATTATTTTAAACTTACAGGCAAAATTACATTTAAAAATAAATTTGTGTAAATTTCTGTTTTGAATATAATTTATGTTGAAATTATTTTCTTATAAACGATAAGATAAAAATTACCGAACCATTTATTCTGAACCCTGATTTTTAAGTCTGGAAAGTTGAAGGAAAATTACAAACTGGTGGATGGCTTTCACAATAACAAAAATTGAATAGCATGTCATGTACAAAAGCGCAACAATCAATTAGACAAAATATTAGGAATATCGGAATTTAAAACACTATTATTCTGTAGTGTATGTATTCGAAACTTGTAATGGTAGATTAAAATAAATATTTAATTAATACATATAAAATGTAAATTTATCCATTACTTTACTAATGTAATGAAATTTTGATGATTACTTCTATCCATATAATGGACTGTTTGGAAAATTGCAAAATCAACTCCTTCTAATAATATGTTCTATTAAATCCATCCCATATCAGTATGCAAGCTTAAAAATGCTTCTGCTATCTTCTATGTGACATGACCCTGGTACAAATGCTGAACTATTTTTATAATTTTTTTTCCTAAATAAGGAATATTGGAGGAATTATATTTTTAGTAATCACAGAAATTTAAAAACACAAGTCATATTACTATATTTCAATCCCGTTAATTACAAAGTTCTTGACCTTTTTCAAGAATTGAATGTAATGATTTCACCAACATATCTTGTTGATTACAAAGTCTATTGACCTTGAATTTCATGGAAAAATGGAAAAGAATGAGATGCCCACTCTGCTCATGTCAGAGCTATTCCTTATGAATCTAAAAAAGAAGATTTCTAGTATTTTCTTAATCCATCTTTACCCCGATGTATGGAGGAGCGAGGTATCTATACAGGAATCTATTGTAACCACTTTGACATCCAGAAAGCCTTAGAGACATAATACCAATTTCAATAGTCAATTTTGATGAATAAAATGCTGCAAAAACGTCAAGGAGCAATTGGTATTTTGCTCACTCATGGTCATCTTTAGTTCTCCCCATGGACATTACACCAACCAACCAATGGTGAAATTGAGGTTATATTTTACATGCGTACATATACTAGGGTCATTCTGAAACTTTTGAAGATACAACTAGGTTTTCAAAGTTATACTTACAAAATTTGAGATGTGTTCAAAGTATTCTCCTCCAGCATCAATGCATTTTTGTAGACGAATTTTCCACAGATTAAATGCCTCAAGTCATTCATTTCTTGGAATAAATGAAAAAAATGCATTTATAGCCACATCAATTTCTTCTTCTGAATGAAAACGACCCCCACGTAAATCCCCTTTTTTTAGATTACAGAATAACCAAAAGTCACACATAGCTAGATCAGGTGAATACGGCGGATGTTCGATACCTTTAATTTGTTTTTGCTTAAGAAACTGAAATGTTATTCCGGCTGTATGTGAAGACGCATTGTCATTGTGAATCATTAGTCCTCTAACATTCAGTTCTTGTAGAATTTCTGGTAGACATTTAGTGGTACACCAGTTTGCTGTTACTATCTTCTGTCCTTCCAATTTAATGGCTTTGACCAATCTCATACTTCTGAAGAAAATGGCATACATCACTTTCTTCAGTGCGCGTTGTTTTTTTACCATTGCCGGCGTGGGATCATCTTCAAAGACCCATACTTTGCTCTCTTGGCGTGTTAGAACGTCAAAAAACGGTATGTACGTTTCATCACCTGTTACAATTTTAGAAATGATGCGTTGGCCACCATCATTTAGCAATTTAAAAGTTTCTCTACTGATTCTGACACGCTCCACCTCTTGGTGCTATGCTATGGGGAACCCAACGGCAAACTACTTTTTTCGTAAGTAATTCTTCATGAATGATTTTGTGTATTGCTGCAGATCCAATGTATCATTTGATAGGTACAACGATTATCATCCATTAACATTTTTTGTATGGCAGAAACATTATTAGGGATGATTGCCGACGGCGGGATTACTGCCGATGGCGTGATCTTGTGTGTTCTTCATCCTTAAAAAAATTGCGACCTCTTCTAATTGCGACCACATCAAATTATCAGAAATATATCACGTGAATTAAAATTTATTTTTAGAGTTTTTTCCCTCACAAACACTCCTTTTACAATTAAAAGCGATTTAATATTTAGTCTACCATTTGTGTGCGTTATTGTTTATTTGGAGAAATAATATCTAGTTCTAGTTTTGGATTAGGGATTAAAAAAATAAAATGAAGTAAGTGTGGAAAAGATTAGTAACAAAATGTTTTGCAAACGCCATACAAATACCTTGATTTCTAAATCAAGAGCATGGCTTAAGTAATTTCAATTACAATTTCAAAAATTAATTTGCAATTTTTAAAAGTGTAATTAATTATTAAATGTGATAGAGTTTCTTTCTTTGTCATCGGAGGTTGTGAATAGAGTACAGTAAATAGCTATTCCTTTAGCAGATAACATTCATATTTTGCTTTAATGATAAGTGATAATACAAAAATAACATAAGGATAACAATATTACGTAATTGCTATCGATTAAAAATCCGAAGGTTATTAATCAAATTTTTTTTCCTATCGACAAAATGTAAGTAAGTGTTGTTATCACATATAGATCTTGTAAAATTTTTGAATAATTGCTGTAAATTATAATATTTATCTTAAGGCATAAAAATTACATTGTTAGTATCATTAAATATCACTTGTATCAGGTACAAAAATTATATGTGTTGTGTCTGTAGCAAATGCTGTGTGTAATCAATAAGTATTTGCTTCTTTTTACGAAATCACAAGCTAAGCTGCTAATTTAATATCTTCTTGTTCCTTTTAAAACAACGAGAGAATATTCAACGATTACTTCTATCATATTTTTTTATATTTGTTCTTCATTTGATGTATTGTTATTATATTTCACATGAAACAACGAAAATTTTTCTTAAATAACATTAAACTTTTAATCTATTTGAGGTATTTTAATAAAATAACATCATAATATATGAATATTAAACTATTTTGAGGTTAGTTTATACTAAATAAGTGCTTAAATAGGAGCTTCATCAAGAATCTAATAACATTACATGGGAATTGTAATTATTTATCTTAACGAGACATAATTACCACAAGTTGATCAGACTTGTGCCTTACAATAATTTATTAACTCATAACAAGAGATTTTAACTAAGACATTAAATGTTTAATAGGAAATGTCTTACTGGCATATTGGAGCTTGGTACGTTTCCTAAAACATTACACAGAAATAATTTAGTGCGATGTTCAAGCAGTTTTCAGTGACACTCCCTTCCTTTTTATATCCTGCCTCTGAAAATGTTAATAATATTAAACTGTCACATTACTCTAAAATGACACAAACATCTGTTACTGGTAATTAGGCAGAGTTAGGATATTTTTATCATTTTTCGCTCTGTACTTGAAGTTCCTATTTTTCTGCCCTAAGTGGAAGTACAGATTTAAGCATGTTTAGAGACCATTATGTAATGGGTAATACGTTTCTTTTCATTCTGAAGGCAAGATTAACGACACATCCATAAACATATTTAATGAAAATTTTTAATCAAGAAGTTTAGTGATGAACTGTTTTCTTGCTTACTAAAATTTGTAAATAAATGTTTTTTTAGTATTGTAAATAATTTCCATATTATTAAAAATGAATCACAAAATGTTTTGCATTCACATATATACTATTATTCAAGTAATAAAGAAAGATATTGACTACCATTTGCAGGAAAAATTTTAATTGTTTTTAATTCTATGCTCTATTTTGATTATAATTACATATATATCCCTTATATATTATAAAAATATTGCGATAAATATAAGATTATGCCATAATTTTTTCAATTTATAACTTAAAATTATTGTCGATAGAACCCATTCAATTATCATTAAATTAAAAGTAATTAAGTAAATAATATTTGCTTTGAACAAGGCAATAAAACTCTCAAATAATAATAGTGCTTACGTGACCGTAAGGTAAAGATTCATTGTTTAAAATATTACGTTAATAAATATAGATGAGTTAAAAAAAATCTATAAGTAATTTTATTTATTTTTAAAAATTTTGTTGCATTTGGCAAAATTTAATTTGTTTCAAACACTTGTTATTTTAAATTGAATCATGGAAATTAAAGGAAATCAGTATAAAAGTAAATAAATCGATGAATAAATAAGTAAGTTTTCTAAAATTCCGTAAATTCGGAAGATTTTCAAATTAAAAGCAAAAATCAATGTTCTTTTTTATATTTGGGAGTGGACGTAGTTATAATTTTATTAAATATAACATTTGAATTCACCTCTACTGACTTCACTCGTACTGCGAAAGAACCCCGCAAAACTTCTTATAGTTCCCTGTTCTAACCATCTTCGCCAATTTCAGTGCAACGTTGACGCATCCAGGTGTCTGTTAACTGCGATTAATCATAAGAACCAAGCTTCCATTCTCAGTTCTTTAACTGTGCCTCTCGTAATCTCGTCTGTCTTCTGGAAAGAACTCTGTCGAGAATGGCCTGGCATTCTTTGCAATTACTGGCCTCCTTTGTGACAAGAACAAACTTCGAACGGTTATTTTCCAAGCATCAATAATGGCACGATTATTGTCCAGTCTGGTTCTCAGAGTATATCTTATGTTACGTGCTCTGGAGTGCTTGGTGTTGCACTTGCAATCTCAGCAGTGTATTTCGGAAATGGCATGCCGTTACTTTTAATCAATTTATAGTCCCGCAATTATTTCTTCTTCTTTTCATTATTGAAAAAAATTATAATTTATTTTAAGTAGCTTTGTTTTTGAGACAATCTGATTTTTGTAACAAGAAATTGACGAATTAATAATTGATCATTCAAATAACATTTCATATCATTTCTACTGTCATTGACTTTTCAAATATTACCCATGTACTAAAATGTAATATTAAATAAAATTAACCATTTTAATTAAAATTAAAAAATAATCTAATGCAAATCTCTTAACAAAATGCAAATAGTAAGTGTTGAGTCTAGGTTGAAGATTAAAATACGAGGTGTTTTCAATCGCAACATTCAAAACGAGATGGAAGTGTTTAATATCTTGCCAGATTGAAATTAAGCATTCTATAAAATGCCTTAAAAATGTGAAATATTAATCATTTCGTAAGTTAACGTAAAATGAGTTTTAAGTATTTTAGATAAGTATTAAATGGTATTCCGAACTTCAAACTTTGTTAATAACACATATCTGTACCATATTTATTATTCTTATTAATTCTAAGCTTCTGTTCTTACCATTTAATAACACATAAGTACTTTAATATATATATATATATATATATATATATATATATATATATATATATATATATATATATATATATATATATATATATATGATATATATATATATATATATGATATATATATATATATGATATATATATATATATATATATATATATGGATTGATTGATAGATATTGATTAATCTAAAGGACTTTACCTGTACCAGTTTAATGACTTCAAAAGCAAAAATGATAACTTTTATAGCAATAAAATGTATTATTCGATTATTTGATATCTTTTCTTCAATATAAAAATGTAATTAAATTTTATAAAAAAAAGTAATTTTAGATATGCCTTTTTTCAGTTTCTGGGAAACTTAACGAAAATTCGATATATCTGTAACTTAAGTACATTACAAAACCAATAGCTATTTTTTCTAGAAATATTTCTTAAGAAAAGAAGTTAAAAGAAGTAATTTAATTTTTAGAAAGGAAAATGTTCTCAAAAGATAAAGTATGTGATAAATATAATAGATAAAATATGATTTGTATATTTTAATTTTGAAATTAAATCTTTATTTTTACATATAAATTGAGTCAAATGATTTTGTCAATCTTTACATTAATAAAACAAAAATATATAATGAAATAGTTATACATGTAGATGAATTCCAATTAGCAATTAAATGGAATGTAAATATTTTAAGAAGTACTTTTACTCTTAAGCAAAGTCATTGTGGACAATTATGTGATGTTGAAAATACTTTTAATTAAATATATCAGAGACTGAATTGCAATAAAAACATAAATTAAAAAAGTTCAAAAAATATATAATTCTATTGTGACTGAATAATTGCATTTTTTATATGAATAAATAAATATAGATTACTAGTGAAAATATTTGTTATTTCTGCATATTAAATACAAAAACATTTGCATATGATGCATAAATTCAGCATTATAAAATATTCGCAATCATTGAATCTTTAAGAATTCAATGTATTTAAGCACAAATTTGTTCGCTATGTAATTAAAACAGTTTAAATCACAAGTTTAACAATGTTATTATTAACGTGAAATTTAAAACTTTATCGTATAAACAAGTGACGTAAATTCAAGATTTGAAAAACTAAAAAAAGTTGAATATGTGTGTGTGTGTATTAATATTTACTATACTTTTTATGATAATTATTATTAAATGCATAGAAAACGATTTGAATTAAATTAGAAATCACTTTTGATTTTTAATATTTTTAATTTTATGCAGCAAAGATATAAAACTTGTCGAAATTAACGTCAACAAAATATTGTTAGGTAATATATTGCGGAAAGCATCAATATGCAGTACTCTATTTTTTTCTTCCTGAACGGTAGATGGCGCTAGTTGCAATTTATATTATTTATAGAGGTTTAGTTGTTTTATGTTTTTCTCGCATTGTAGAAGAACCATGTTTCTCAGATGGGGTCGATTTATTTATTCGGCCACAAGAATTTGTTGTTTGTTCTTTTATGTTATTAAATATTTATTTATTTATTTATTTATTTTTTGTTTTTAACTTTTCAACTGCGTATTCATTTAGAGTGTCAGTGTCTTTATTGAAACCAATTGAGATTAGTTATTTGGTTGTCCGAATTTTTCTTCGCCTGTCATTAAAACACTCTATGCTGTTCCAAGTTTTAATTTCGTTGATTTACTCTTACTTTATTTTATTTTTCTTTGAAAATATTCTCAACTCATTTAGTAATAAGGAATAAATGTTCATTTATTCCCAGATTATATTCCTAAATGTTAAGAATTAATCACACGTTGAATATGGGAGGAAAAACTACAAGGATAAGATCTTTTAATCGACTAAATGAAAATGCTATACTATTAGGTTAAGGTGCTTATGACTGCTGTACATTAACAAAGCTCATATGTACAGTGCTGTAATTAAAGTTCATTGCTTGCTGAACATCTTGGCTGGAATAAGCTGTCTCCTTGGTTTCATGCAATTTAGGTCAACATCCGCTTAACATTGAGAATTTGCTTGCGGTCACACTCGAGATGATACTCTATCTACATTAAAGTAGTTTCAAAGCTGGCAAATGCTTTACTAGCTGATAGTTTCATGTGTCTTAAACTTTGACCTTAAAAGTCATCGTCTTAATCAACACTTTAAATTAGTTTACCATCATTCACAATTTGAAATCTAGGATAATCTCATTCATTTTCTTGTAACCACAGCCCTAATCACACCAAAAAAATTTTAAAATAATGTTTTTAAATTCCTCAATTGACTTGTCATTTTAATCTTCTTCTTTCTCTTACTATTAGTTTTCTTGAGCTTTTTCTTTTTTCTCATTTTCCTCCTTTATTTTAGTATAATTTATATATTTGAAATTCTGAGAGTGATTCGGTAAAGTGGAGTTTTACTGTATATGGTGCTTTTTATATAATTAATTAAAAAAAAATCAAATAAATGTAAAATTTGTATGAATTTTTTTCTAATTTTACAAACTGCTTGAAAATATTAGAAAAGAATCTATTGACATATATTGTATATGGGAAGACAATATATTTGTAAAGTGTAATAAACGATAGAAATATTGAAATCAAGAAATATATATATTTATTTATAAAATCACAACGCTTCAAATAGTTTTTCAACTTTACTCCAGACGTTTTAAATATTTTTTATTTGCTTAGTATTTTGCAGTTTCATTCGTCAAGATTCGTGATGAGGTTCTGAAAATTATGAAATATAATCTGATGAACTTTCAAAATAAATATGAAAAATTATTCACGCATAATTTAGACCATTGTAGCTGTGGCTGTTATTGCAGTAATTTTCAAACTCACTTCCTCTTCACTTCACTTTAAATCTAATTACAGAATAAAAACTGAGAATATTGTTTGAACTCCTTGATCTTTTTGATAAATACAATAAACCATATTGAATTTATTTTCTTTTTAACATTTTATCTAAAAATAAGGATTATCTACTCTAAATAACTAAACATGGCAAGTTTTTTTTTTCTTTTTTACAAAATTATAATAGCCCATAAACTCTTTCAAATGTCTTACGAGCAACTCACCTTATTAAATGAAATGTAAAATATTTTTTAAATGTCATTCTTTTAAATAAAATGAGTATTACTATAAAAGTTGTAAAAGCATGCATTTACACATTGTGCTAGTAATAAAAACGTGTCTGAGATTTCCATTATTTATTCCATATCTTTAAGAATCCAGAATCGGAGTTATGATTTCATGCTTTTAAGTACATAATTAATATTTCTTCTTATGGATGAGCAATAAAAATGTCTGTATTTGAAGAGAAACTATTTTCATTAAATAAAATAATGTATTGATTTTACAATTTTTATTTCATATAAACAGTTTTCCTTGAGTAGGGATTAAAAATAAAATTTTTATTTTAAATTATGAATGAAATTGAGGAAAAGAGTAAGGTGGATTAATTAAAAAAAAAATCATTTTTGTAATCAGTAGATGGCAGCACAATACTTAAAATAATTTTCTTTTTCAATAAAAATTGTATTCTATTTTAATAGTATAACTTGTTTGTCATTAATAGATTACATACTATTACAAGGAAAACAGTTCCTATATTGATAAGTTGAAAATATTCTTGCACAGATATTATTGTTCTAATTGTTATTGGATGGTTACGTCTATTTCGGATATCTTGCTTATGTCTAGATTTGGCGGTATTTTAAACGCACATCTCGTTACTAATAATTTAAAGCAATTTTAAAAATAGTAGTATTTTTATTTATAGAAATTTAAGTATTATTTTAAATAATGCTTTTATTTTTATAGTAATTCCCTTTACCTATTATTATGGAAATAATTTCTATTATTTTACTATCTTTAGAATTAATTTTACACGATAAAAATAAAAGAAGTTAAAACATATGTCATTTTTAAAAATATTCTATTATCCTACTGTTCTTTATTTGTTGAGTTTTTTTTTTTTTTTAAATCAATTTATGTATCTTTACATATTTATACAAGCTAAATACAAAAAAAATTCCAGAACTCTAATTTTAAGAAATCGGTTGAAAATTCTTCTTAACTTAAGATTGAGCTCTAATCGAAACAAAAAATAATTTTTTAAGTCACCATATTAGTTTCTCGAATCTAATAAAACTTTTTTTAACGAATAAAACTTTTTTTCGAATCTAATAAAACTTTCTTTAAATTTTTCCTTTCCTCACTAGAGGGCAGCATATACAGAGATGCTATCTATAATAGGTTTTATTTTATAATAATATTGTTAAATAAAATCGATAAACACATTACTAAAATAAAAACAAAAAATCCCAATTTTTTCTGAATATTTATATTTAGCAAGGCTTTGAATCCACTGACGTATGACGGCGGTTAGAAGAATAGTAATTTGCAAACTGATTCCGCAAAAGTAAGTAAATGAAATAGAAGACGATAATAATTATTGGTTTTTTTCTTTTGATTAAATTTGATAAATTTCATATTCCCTCGAAAGACTACCCTATACAGACAACCCTATAAAGAAAATTATATAAACATCTTTGCATGATCTTCAATAAACTCAGTAATTAGGAATTATTAAATATAATAAATAAGAGAAATATAGCAGGTTTTAAAAATGTTTCTCAACTTTATAGAATTTAAGCCCAATTTCTAATTGTAACTTTCATTGAGACCTCCATATACATTAACATGTAATGAAAATACGATAATAATGCCGTTAAACCTAAACTACGTCTTTATTTTAACTTTGCAGATAATTAAGAATTAACTTTATACCTTACCTAAATGAAATTTGGAAATGTTAGTGAGCCATCCTCAAACCCGCAAAATTATTCGAATTAAAATCACATAAAAAGCAAAAATCTCTTTTTTTATAATGAAAAATATTTAATTGTTAGTGTGCCTTTTACAAATTTTCGTGTAAAATATCCATATGTAAAAAACCTCTTACTATTTGAACCAGAGTGGTACTGTCTGTCTACAGTGGATTCCCTCGCATGTTGGGGTTTACGGAAATGAAGTTGTAGATTTGCTTGCTGGTAAGGGCTGCGAGCTCCCCACTCCTCCTTCCAAAGAACTTTGAATCTCTGAGATCCACTCGTTATTTCTAGCTGGTACTAATGACACTTGGAAGATTCCACCTCGGCATGCTTGGTATACCGCTGGGTGCCCTAGTCTGTCCCTGCAATGTACCGGTTCAAGACTTCAGCAGACAACACTATCCAGACTTAGGACTGGCCACTTAAGAAGTTTAAGGTTCAGTGGTGGTTTTAAGACTTATGCTGTCTGCCGATGTTCAGCCTCTCCCTCTCATATCTTAGAATGTATTGATGCCTCTGTGGAGCAGCTGTTGAATGAGGGGTATAGGGTCTTCTGGCTAATTTCGTGACTTGAAATATTGGACCTGGTTTAGTTTATTCTTAACCAGGGGGATAAGCAACAACAACCACCTCTTACCATAGGTGAAGAGTTTATTTTCCCAGCAGCAATTGAGTTTGGAGGAACTATGTTTTCAAAATAATTGCTGTCCATACTTGATTCAAATGATACTGTTATCCGTCAAATTAATGACATAATGGAAGATATATCGTTTCAGCTTTCCTCGATATTCCGTAACTGTCCAATGTTCGAAAGATTCCAAAGTATACGAGAACAAGCAAAAACCATCACAATCCACAGAATTGCTCTGACTTCCAAACAAATGAGTCTTGGTATGAACATTGTATTAACTACGGTTATAACCATAGTAAATTACATTAAATAGAGATCTTACAGGAATCACAAAAATGTGTTGATCATTTTGTAAAGACATGCTTTCAACGTTACAATTTATTGCGAGGTAAGATGGATATCAGGTAAGAAAATACTGCAATATGTTTAAAGATTGAGAGATGATGAATAATTAGAGTATATGAATTAGATTTGTAGAACAAAAAATCATTTTTATATTGTACTGTATGTCTGTGTTAGACAGCGTTAGTTTAAAATTTGTAGACTCTGATATACAAAGACTCGTTCGAAAATTGGGTGGTAAACAAACTGGCAATTTCCGAGCGAATGCTGATGCAAAATGTTAATTCTTAATAGTTTTCGAAAAATTAATAAGTCATATTGGGAAAATATAAAATTACTTTTAACAAGAAACCATTATGCTAGTTGTTGTATTGATGTGATATGATCTTTGCAAAACAAAACAAAAAAAAAGCTTTCCGTTCATAAATGACAGTACTATGCTGCATTAATCGTGATCGCTGAGTTATCTCACTTTACTTCACAAAAAACTTTTTGACTATTTGAAATCACATACTTCCTAACATTTTTTTGACTGTTTTTCTTGGAATTATAACAAACTGAAAAATAATTATTTTAATACTTGCTAGAACTTACTATGTGAATAAATATTCCTATATCTTTCAAACAGTAAAACAATCGGAAATTAAATTATTTAAAAAAACAGGTATTAATAAAATTTAGAAAGTAGTTCAAATTTTCAGAAAAGTTGTTTTTTTAATGTTTTACGCATTTAGCATACATTTATTATCTTTTCCAAACAGTGTTAGAAGAAAGCAATCTGAACATGACGACAGTTAATATTTGATATTTTCTGGAATCAAAATATAGTTTTCTTCAGACCTGACCACTGTGTATTCTTGGATATGTCATAAAAATGTTGTAAGACACTGTTTTAAAAATGAGGTAATATTCTAAAATTATATTGAGATTTATCAGTCGTTTCAAAAACTCCCAAAGATAAAAGGTTTGGAGTCATGGATCCAGTCACTTATCAGAAAAGTGACAGCAAGGGACAAGTTCTCCAATGAATGATATTTGAAGATGTCTGCAGCACAACACAGTGCGTGGAGTAATCTCATCTTTAAAAAACTGTGCTTGAAAAATGTTAGTTTCCTTGTCAATCCTGTGTAATTTAATTCTCTAACAAAGTTGGGTATTGATAGCTGATTATTAAATATGTTACCAGAATTTTGATACTTAATTTCTCGAAAAAATGTAGATTGAGGAAATTGATGCAATTGATCCACATAAAAACAGTTGCTGTTGGTGAGTGAACTGAAACTGTTAGGTTGAAAACGAAATTTCTGATTCATAAATCTGGAATTAATTTTTTATTCAACAAATCGTCCATTCGCGTGTTTCATTTTTCCAGAAGATCGTTGGGATTCAAAATCATGAGTATTTGAATCAATCTCAAGATTTACTGGAAATCAAGGTGAGAAATGGTGTCGAATTTCAAAATCAAGTGGAAGCGATTTCTATACAATATGAACCTTGTTAGCATAATACCGTTGGATACACCATATGATACTCTTGACAATGGAGCCACGTATATCTTCTGCTTCTGTCGCATGACAAATACTCATACTATCGTGTACAATGTTGGAAGTTTTGCCTTCTTCTACCTGAAGCGCAAATTTCGTTATGCGGAAACAGGCAATGTTATGCTTCCAGAACAAATTTTAAATTAACGTGTTTATTTAAGTTTAGATACCTTAAATACCATTATTCAAAGACTTTTGAAGGTCAATGGATGTTTCTGAATTCTCTTAGAAGTTTAAAATTTACATAAAGTATCATCTGTGGAATTATGTTTTTGGTAAAAAAAAATTTAACTAACAGAACGCTATCTGTTGAACTCGGAGATATTTTGATTAGCTAGCAAATTGGAAATAAATTGTTTCAGAGGAACTTTCTGTATTTTATAAGAACTGTGGCATGACATGATCGAAAATTGGCATTTCTTTTTCTTTTTCTATAGTTTAAACCATTTGTTGAAAAATTAATGATCGAACAAAATTAATGACTCAGACAAATATCGAACGACACTTCTACCCTACTGCTCCGCAAGTATTCGATCATTCGAAGATCAAAAGGAAATAAAATATCTCATTTATAAAAGGCATTTTACTTTTCAATATTTTACTTTTCGTTAGTGAAATAAGGTGTTTTTGTGAGTGCCAATTGAGAGCAATCAGCATTAATGTGTGTGATTTTATATATTACAGAATTTACTTTAAGAAGTTTTGAAGTCTTTCATTAAACGTTTTAATTTTACTTCACTTTACAGACGGTGTATTTTAATATGTAAGAGTTATTATGTCACAGTTACCCACAGAAAAAATGAGTGAGATCTCAATGGAAGAATAGTTTAAAAACCTAAATACATTAAATAATGCCTAAGTGGACAAAATTAAACTAAATTAATATTTCTCGCCCAAACACATTTGCATACCTAATTATATCTTACAGAAATTTTTATGATTCTCTGAACGATACTTTCATCCGTCGATGAATTGTAAAACAGAGTAGTTTAGTTTTTGACATCATCTACCATATTTTCTTTTTGATTTAGCACTTATGGGTGTACGAACTATATATTCATGAACAAATTCATTTTGAAAGTAATATATATTATACATGAACTACATTAATAATGACTGATATTTGAGAAAATACTGACATAGCTTCAAAATCTAAGGCATTATGTTACAATATTCTTTTTTCTATAAATTGTAGCATGCATTGCGGATTTTAAACGATATTAGAAATAACACCTACCTAAAAAGTAATTGTTTTTATGTTAATTTGTCTCTATTTATGTTTTACAAAAATAATAGTAACCAACAATCCTGAACACAAATATATGAATATAAGATAAATTATTTCATCAATAATATATCCTAATCATAAAATCAGGTTCGTAAACGGAAGTGGTAAATTAAACCCGTAAAATAAAATGGATTTATTAAAAAACTAATATCTACTTTCACGCTGTTATTTCTAATAATGAATTCAAATTTAAAAAAGTGTATGTCCATTATATTAAAAATGTATTCAAATATTTACTCATAAAATTATTTCTCTTGTGCAAAATCATTTTGAATAATAAATGTTTTTAAAACTTTTACATCAGATTTGGAATCGGTTTCTGCTGCCATCTGCCGGAACTAATTTAAATCTTATAACTGATTAAAGTAACATATAAATCTCCAAAAATAAGAAAAATATAAACAAAAAATAACTAATACTATGAGTAAAGTTAATTTTCTTATTAAGTAATACTTGTCTTACATATTCATCGCATGCTATTAATTAATACTTGAACTTTCGATTAATGTGCACATTTATTATTTTTGTAGCTGCGTATATATTACACCAGACAATTTCGTACTAATTAGAAATTACTATAAATGAGGATAGCTAAAAATTAAAGCTAATTTTTAATTGTAAACAACACAATGTGAAAAAAATGCTAAGTTGACTGATAAGGAAGAAAAAGTTTTATAAAATTCTAAAATCCATTGATCTCATACAGCAAAATTTATAAATGGTAATTATTATAAGACATCAAATAAAGATAAAAGTAGAACAAAAATACTTAATTACCAGGAATATTTAATAATAATTAATTCAATATTGAAAATGAATAGTACATTGTTGAATATTTTTAGTATTCCATTAAATTTTTGATTTTTAATTATTTTGTTTTTGAGCTAGAAAATATTATCCTCTTTCCTTAATTACTTTCATTAATTTATATATTTTCTATAAAAACAATATTATATATTAGGAGTTTTACGGAAGGTCCCGCAAAAATATTAATTTTGTTATGTATTTCAGATTATATTCAAAAATGCACAAACAAATCACTGACTTAAAAATCTGTATGAAATTAAAGTGTATAATTTTATAAAAAAAATTTGCATAATTTAAATTAAATGTTTAGAGTTTTTCTGTTATTATATATTTAAACATTTTTTTACATTTCTTTGTATTTCTAAAAAATATAATTTTACAGAAGAAAAACTGTACGTCTAGGATAAAGTTTTTGTACTTTTTAAAATAATGACACTCAAGTTATTCATGAGTAATTAAACTCCTGAGATTTGGATGCAATTGTACTCAACGTGCCTTATTAATATTATTCTTAAAGTTATATGAAATGGAAAACACACACACACAAAGGTAATATCAATTTTCGATTTTACAATAGATGCTTATTATGTGGTGCTGCTATCTATCGCAAAAAAACAAAAATAAATTTCGTCTGTTTCGTTGCAGAAATGTAAAAATGAATAATTTTAAAGTTTTAAACTATCATTGTAATCAATGACAATAAGAAAATTGATAAGCTAATAAATTAAAATGATATTAAATTAGTGTATAAATTTGAAATTATTTTAATAAAAAATTTATATTTCGGTGTTCTAAATTTTTCAACCAATAAGTTATATTTTAGACATATATGTAGAGTAATTAAAATAAGCACAATATAAAATGAGAAAAACTCAGAAGAAAATTAAAGATTCGTATTGATTCGTATTAGCGTTAAAAATGTTTCGATAAAAAACCTATGTATTTTTTACTGTAATTATTTTTTTTTTATTTTCTTCATTATCAGTATTGGAAAAAACGTTTATAAAGTTTACCTAAAAACTTCCTCCTCATTAAAACACTTTAATTTTGGATTAATACTGAAAATAGAAAAAGCTTATTAATGCTAATAATTTATATAAAATTATTTGTGCTTCCTACAATTTAAAGCAAAGAATTTATTCAATAATAAATTAAAGCTAAATAAACAAATTAGATGAATGAACTATGTTAATCTAACTGCAAAAGAAAAGTATTCATTTAAGAAATTGTATAAACAGATAAAAGAGAGGTTCGAAATTTACTCATTGATTAAAGTCCAGTTGCCTTTGTTCAGACGTGACATAGCGTATTTTTTAATTCGTTTCTAATTCAAATGATCATGTTTAAATATTCTAGACTAGAAATGAAGAGATGAATGCAATTTTTGAGTTTATGACATATCTGGTAATATAAAGCAGTTAATTTCCGCTAAGTGCTTCTTAAAAAATAATGAATATTTTAACATATACGTTATAAATTGTGATAAAACAATAACGTTGATTCCCAAACATTTTACAAAACTGACTGATGATTCTTTATTAAGGACTTGTTTTGAATATGACATATATTTTTGATCATTGATTATAAAAATTCCATTCATCAATAATAATTTTTTTCCATATTAATGACATTTTAGTTGGCCTAACCCGGTCTTTATTCCAAATCTGACAATTTTTTGTTGTAAGCAAATCAGTCTTGATTGTAATTGTTTGAGATCCCAAAGAGCAAAATATAGCATAGCTAAGTATTGGCATTATTTTCCAAGATAACGCCAACAGTGGACTAATAATGAGTGCCAAGTAAGTTTTCTCCAATATACAACATCCCAAGATAAGCTCAGTGATGAATACTTAAAAAAATAGCTTGTCATCATCTAAATAGAACTGTATTTTGCAGAATATATGTGGTGAATATTTGTTATCGTCTAATGTTATCTTGTGAGCGGAATATATATGTCTATGTTTTGATGCCAAATGAAGAGCAAGTGGAAATTTGGAAACCGCAGGATATATGTAATGAGTTCGTAATCAACTAAAATCATGGCTTTATATTTATTGTGATAGCATGAAAATAAAGTAATAGCATTTTCTCTGGCCTAGTATCTCTTATCAATTCTCATTTTAATATATTATTTACTGATGTCCTTTATCCCAAGTCAAGTTCTGTATTGATATTTTAAAATAATTTAATCAAATGTCACATAATCTCAATGAAATAAGCAAATTTATTGAATAACATATTGATAATTATTTAATAGAAAACGAGAAATCTATTAGTTATTGATAAACGAAATTAAAAAGCATTTCATTAAGCAAATAATGTAAACTGAAGTATAATAAAAAATAATCAAAGTAATAGAGTCATTATAGAAGAGTTCTCATAAAATCAAATGTTATTTGCATATTTCCTCTAAATATAATAAATACTGCTACTATAATAAAGTACTAATGCTTACATTTAAAAATATTAAATTGTATTTAAACGTTGTATTTAATGAATCACAACCAAAATTATCCCTTATAATGGTATTTTTTAAAAATCATATTTTACATTTTGAAAACAAATAAAGTCACATTTAGTACAATATTCCTTGCATTTATGTGAAGAGAGAAACAATGACTTCTCTCATAGTTTTATAATTATTGATTTCTTATGCATTTATTTATAGGTATGTTTGTGATTAGAATTTTAGAAATAGTTTGTGCAAAATATATCACTTGTAATTCTTACGGGGAATTGCTTAAGTTTTATAATTTTTTTTTATTTCCATCTAGTACTAACAGAAATGAAAATTCTAAATTTAGAGGAATCAGATTTTCTATTGCAATTATCCTATTTAATGAAAATTATAAATTAATAAAACTTATTCAGTATTGAAACTGTTGCTAACTTTAGAATTGCTTTAAAAATTTCATTCTGATTTATAAATTACTCTGAAATATTCAGAATAATTATCGAATATCTGAATTTATATTTATCAGATTTTTTTAAATTATTAGTTCTATTGAAAATAATAAACTTTGGAACGACTAAGTTTATTTTTCTTAAGATTAAATAGCAACCGGTATAAAAATTCCTTTTCCCACTTGTAGTAAATGTTTCTGGTAAAGCATAAGTGCGAATATTCTGTACCTAAAATTCATTTAATATAATTATTTAACTAATTATATTTCTTAAAGCTATAATTAATGAAAATATTCCATTCCCTAATCATTTGAAATTATAAAGTACCATCATTTTAATGTGTTTTCTATTTTAAAAATTTTTGTTTTATTTTATTTTAAAGTCACAATATTAACACAGGCTATAAACATTATGGAGCTCAATAAGCATTAATATAGATGCTTCATATTTAAAGTTTATGTCAAAATTTAAGCAATAGCCCAGTCAAAATATATAAATAATTTTCTAAGTAATCTATTAAACAGCATTATATAAGTGGCAGATTCCAGAATAACTCTATAACTGTCAAAAAATCTTCCTGATAAAGTTGTCATAGAATTTTTCTTTTAACTATTCATTTCAAAGCTGATTCCTGATAGGAAACGTTATTGAAATGAACAGTTATAATTTAATATTTCCTTATGTTAAGATCAAATGCTTTGTTGAAATAATAAACAATTAATTTATATCCAAGAAATGATTTACAAGAATATAATTAAAAAATCATGGAATATTTTTTGAAACACTTTAAAATTGAAAATAATTAGAATAGAACTTGGATAAGTTTTTAAATTAAAAAATAAATAAATAAAAAATTTAAAAAAAAAACATTTTTTAAAGTTCTATTTATTTTTATTATTAAACTTACTGTGTTTAGATCTTGATAAATTATGGAGAAGAATGCAGGACAATAAATACATCTAGATGTTGGAAATTTAAAGAAATGAAAATATTTATCTGAATTGCAAAAAATAGGTGTACAAATTTAGAATAAACTGTTCTACTGTCTAGTTAGTACCTTCAGAATGGAATTTATACACCAAGACAACTTTTGCTTTAAAATAATTTTGAATAAAGTGAGTTTCCAGCTTATTTATGTTCATGTGTAAGGAAAAGTAATATATCTGAAACTCTTCGACTATGAGATGTAAATTAAAATTTTTAAAAAATCAGTAAAAAGTTTTCATTAACATCTCACTGAAAAGTTTTAATTAATAATAAAATGTTTTGATACTTCTCAGTTGAAAATAAAAAAAAATCATGTAATTCAATGTTTTATTATTATTATTTTTATTAGAGAGACATATATGTAGAAAAAGATGATTTTAAATGTATAATTATTTTCATGCTAATGATTCTTGCAAAAAGAGAGCAAAACTAAATTTTTAATTTGAGTATAATTCACTTGAAAAGTACCATTTTCTTACTAAAATAAAATTTGTGTAAGATATAAAAATTAGATTATAAATTCATACACAAAAATTGACAGATTAGACTATCAGCAAGCGTTAAGTAATATAACATTGAGGTTTAATTATAATATTAAAAAAAGTAAATATTTTTACTGCTAATGTGTTTATTTAGAATATGTCATGTACAAGAATTAAGTCTACATACTATCTCATGAATTTATTCAAAATTTGTGAAAGCGTTAAGTATTTACTTGATGTTATACATATTTGAATATTAACTTGTTTTTTATTTTACTTCTTTTTCGTTGCATGTTAATTTTAACTTAACAGAATGTGAAATGTTTAATGTAGAATGCAGTATAATAAACTTTTAATCAGGACAGTTATTTTATTTATATACGGTTCAACAGTATAGCTTTTTAAATGAAAAATATGCCCATATATTAGAATAATGTAAAATACCTTGTTTTTAATTTCACAATTCATAACATAAACTCAGTGAATTATGGAAAATGCTTCAAAGATTCTCCTCTCAGTTTCAAAATATCTCAAATATATTTTTCGTTCAAAATATTTTTTAAAGCAACTTTTGTCACGTACTTATCGTTTCAAAGCAAGTTACAAATCATTCCGAAGCAAAATTTTAGGTTTTTCAATACATTAATTAATTTGTTCAAAGAAAAAGTGGACATTGTTATTGATAATTCTCTCAGCGTAACTACTAACCTGAGCTGCACATTGTTAAGAATTCATTCTATCCAAGGTATAACTTTAAATATATATATATATATATATATATATATATATATATATATATATATATATATATATATATATATATATATATATATATATATATATATATATATATAATAGAATTTGAAATTTTCACCCAACTGGTTACACAGATAGACTGCTAAGGTTTCGTATACAGTGGAAGAATATTACTGACCTCTCTCTTAATTATATTTCTAAGAAGTTGGGTTTATTGATTGAAAAAATGATTTCAAGTTATTGTTTTATTTGATTGGAATGAATATTTTAAATTTAATATACATATTTTATGTAAGAATTAAAAAAGAAGAATTAATTTAAAATATTGCTCTTTTTAAAATTAGTATAGAAATAGAAACAAAATATCAAAATATTCGGTATATATATATATATATATATATATATATATATATATATATATATATATATATATATATATATATAATTTAACAGAACGTTCTGTCAATTTTTGGAATAAAGCAAAATGCAAATTTTTCGTAACAGCAAGTCGATAAACTTTATTAAATAATATAATTGCCGTTATTATTTGTGATTTCTTTCTAGCGTGATCGCAATTTGTATACCCAATTTTGGAAAAAGTGTTTAACTTTCTCATGAAGAATAATGGAAATAGTGTTTGATTGATATCTTCTTCATTTTCGAATTTTTTGCCCTTTAAAAAGTCTCTAAGAAAAAAGAGAAGTGATAATTGAAGGATAAGTTCGAAGGTTATAGTGTATGGGACAGAATTTCTGTGCCAGTTTCCACAACTTTTTGATGAACCCATTCCTTGCCTCTTTTTTGCAATATTGTCGGCTTGTTTTCTTGGACTGCTACCTTTACATTATACAGTTGCAGACAAAACTTTTTTCGAATTGAGCTTTTTGTAAAAATTTTAATGCTTATAATGAATTGGTCCTGAATATTCTCTTGTTTAGAATCAAATTTGTTTTGCAATTTTTAAGGGTTTCCACACAATATAGCTTTTTTCCCATGATGTTTTCATATGTAATCCACTTTTTATCCCCAGTTACCCTCTAGTTCAAGTAGAGCTGGATTATCTTCCGAACAATCAGAGATAGACAAAGGCAATGAAATTAATTTGTATAGTGATTTTTTCAAAATACTTACTGATGTCCTGTATGTGTTTTAAAGTGCTGATTAGTGTTTAAATATTCCTTACCATACCTTATTCTGAAATCATACCTTTGATTTTAATCATCACCTGCATTCATTATATGGATTCATTCATTATTTAAACACGGCAGTATTTTATGAATTACAATTCATTATTCTCTATTTCAATAGTTTTTTTCCATAATATTTACGTGATGAGTAACCCTTATGTAAACTTTAAAATTATCATTCGAGCGTCTGTTTATTGGACTAAAATAAAAATAATCATTTTAAGTGATAATTAAATATATTGGTTTTTAATTATTTGAATTTATAAAATATAAATAATTGTTAATATTAAATAGAGGTTACTGTTAGGAATTTATTAATATAAAAATTTAAAAAACATTCAAATATTTTATTTAGGATGACTTTTTATAAAGATTTCAACATATCATCACGAGCAGGCAATAATAACTATAGACATGAAATTTCCCAGTGGCTTTTACCAGATTATCACTTTGTAATGGGTGGGTGGTTATAAAATTTAATTACATGCCATCTGAGTTAAAATTAATGAGATAAGGAATATCATATGTAAGGAAAAAAACATTTGTAGGAAATTAATTTTATCCTGAATGGAATGTCATGATTTCAATAATAGGAGACTTTAAATGACTGAGAAAACTTAGGAATTTTCCTATAAAGAGTACGTAATCATTGCATAATTTGGCAACTATTATCTTCTGTTCGTGAGGTGAATAAAAATGCATTGGACATTTGGAATACTTTACAAGTATAGGATTGCTAAGTAAGACAACTTGTGTGTTAGAATTGTTAGGTTTGGAATTTGAATATGTGTATAGTGAAATGTATTCCCACACTTCCCCGCTTCTCAGAGTTTGCTGACTTTTGAACTGATAATCTTAACATTTCCAACCTAGTGACGTCATATGAATGGATATTTTCATCCTGTTTGAGGAATGGATGAAATTATATTCTGGCATTTGGAATACTTTACCCTCATAAACTATCTATACTTGAAGATTTTTTTGATTCAAACCGGTTAAGGGATAAATGAAAAAAATTTTTGAAAGATATGACATTCATATGTTTATAGTCATTATCAGAAAATATAAAAGGATAAAATATCACTTTTTCAAATAATGTCATAAAAAATTTATCATTATCAGAATAGACATCGCAACTCTTCACTCTATGGAATAAACAAAAAATGAGTTTATTACGCATTTATAATTCAAAGAAAGGGGTTATCCTATTAAAATATCTTCTTTCTTGGAAATATACATATCAATGTATTTTAAATTAAAGAAGTCAACTTGTTCTTAAAAATAAAATATTTACCCCAAAAATCATATACATCAAATTTTATCAATTCAGTCAGGTGGAAGCATGTTCCAAATTTAAATATAAATGCAAAATTTTTGGCTTTTCCATAAGTAATTGAAATTATCTGAAAGAATATATTTGGAATTATATATAAATAAAATTAGAAATTCTTTTTATCGTTATAAATATTTTTTATAAAGTTTTCTAAAGTTAAATCCAGGAGAATGTCTAAAATTTTCTTTTAATCAGAATACATACCTTTGAAAAATTATGGATGAAATTGATACAGAAATTTAGATATTTTTTAGAAGCAGTATCAATATTGTGGGAAAGAAAGAAAAAATATAATTTGAATTTTATGTAAGAATAAATTTATAAAATCGAAAGAAATTTCATGGAAACAATTTTTATTTCATAGAAAATTGAAAAAAAATTACAGTTAATTTTTTTTTTGGACAATAGCAATTTATATCTGATTAAAGGCCGAAGAAATATTCCTCAAATTATTTTCGGCTTCCACTATAATTTTCTTCCAATGTGTGCTTACTCTTAATACTATCAATTTTTATGGAATAATAAATTTACGCATTGAAGATTATTTTACCATGAATCACATCTGTCAACATGCTTCAATATTTCATATTTGTTTATATTTTTCTATTAAAAATAAATAAATTCTAGCTGCTTATGATCGCAATGTAATTTCGAATAATTTAATTTAAGACATCTCTTCGCAGAATTTTTAAACATGATTCTTTAACGTGATCTTTTAACATGATCTTTTAAACATGATCTTTTAAACGGAGTAAGACTTTTAAACGGAGTCTTTTAAACATGATCTTTTAAACGGAGTACCATCTTCTAAAATACAAATATATAAAATACATGCGAATATTTTATTTACAGGAAAAGATTCTGAGGGTTTTTATAATTCTTATTTATAATTATTGATTATTCCTCATTTAGCCTTATTCTTCTCTTAATATTGTCAATTAATAGCAGAATAATTAGCAATCTAGATTTCGTTTCAACAGTTTCTAGGTTCAACACTTTTCTCGACTATGGATATTTTCAGGTGTATGAAATAAGCTTTACGCTATAAATCTTTGTTGAATTAACTCTTTTGAGAGAAAGGGGAATGTAAAGTAGAACGATATATTTTTTCATCAAAGAAGGTACTATTACTAAAATAGCTCGCATTCATTAAATGGTCATTCATTTGAACTTTATGCTGCAATACGAAATTATAATTGTTATTTCCTATTCCCTCTGAAAAAACTTATGATATGTTTTTTACTTAGTAAATTCGGTTGTAAGATATTTAATCAAGACTTTTTATCAATGAATTCACAAAGCGAGAAATTATCATTTCGTATTATAGATTACTTATTGTCAAAAATTAATCCCTAAATGGAATGAAATTCATCCGTAACATCTTTAATTGTAAATATTTTTTAATTGAAATAAATTTTAATTCTAAGGTCAATTAATTTAATTCTAAAGATTTATGTAACCAGAATTATCTTCGCATTTAATGCTACAAAATTATTGTTTTTAAAAAGCAGCACTGTGTATTTTTCCTCTCTTAAAACTAATGTTTGCATAAATTATGCTTTATAATAGGAAATGTTTTCTTCTATGTAAATAAAAATGCTAATTAAATCTTGAAGTCGAATCATAATGTTGAGTTTATGGAATCATTTTTCTAGATTTAAACTCTAAACTATCCTCCTTCAATATTGCATTTTTTTTTCACAAAAATAGTTATTTTTATACTTTTTTCCAAAAAAATTATACTTGCAGATATTTAACTTCTTAAACTATTTTCTTAAGATGGTACAAAAAGCTGGAAAAATGATATTGCCCATTAATTCATTTTATATTTTTATATTATTTTGAGAATTGCTAATTTTATATTACATCAAAATATCAAAATTTAAAGAACATTTATAAAGTCATTCTTAAATATTTAAAATTTGTTATCTTAAAAGCCTTTTATATTCATTTCCTTAATATATTGAGACGCATTTTATTAACCATTCTTAAACTTCAAATCTTATTAAATATTTCAGTTTCAATTAAAAAGAAAACATTAAATAAATGAAATTCAATGCATTAAGAGTTTATATAAGTCAAAAATAGTGATCTTTAAAAGTTATAAAACAATATTTTAAAATAACTTAAAATAATTTAAAATAGTTTCATTAACATTATTAAGATAAATGATCTAAACCTAGAGATAATTTTAATCAAGAAATCTTGAACAATATATAGTAAATAATTGTATTTTATCATTGAGAAATTGTTAATGAAATCTCTGTAAATATTATTGGCATCTTTAGTATCTAGTAGCTTATTTATATTGCAATTTTCTTCAGTTGTGGAAATTTTTAATCTATGCTAATAATTTTCAAATATATTTACACAAATTTCAATAAATAAATTCAAGTAGGATAATGTTAAATTTTTATTAATGGTAAGAGACATCCAATAGCCTTTAAAATAAATTGTTTTATTTTTAAATTTAAAGCAGATTCGTTTATTTTAGTTACTTTTTCAGTGGATAGTTCAATAAAATTAAATCTTTAAAAAAATCTCTAAAACTTAATTACTAACTTAAAATCTCTAAACTTTAGTAATATTTTAAGAATTGAATCTAATATAGTTTAATTCTTAATGCTTCAAGCAATTTTATAATTGTCGTTCTATTTTATTATAATAAGTACTCTTTTGAATTTGAGGCATAGTAATCGTGCATCAATAACATTACAATTTACAATTTAATGACCTACGGTTTAAAATTTTGAAATTAGAATACCTGTAATGTAAAACTCATTGAAGAGCTTATAGGATTGCCAACTATTCGAATAAAAATTTAAGCTGATAAAAAAGAAATAATTTATGATCATTGCTGGTGTAACCATAAAATTATGCGCTGCATTGAACAGTTTACATATTTTATCACATTATTTCACAGAACGTAAAAGTATATTAAATTGTGATCATAAATCCTTACTAATAGCTCTTTTAAAAAATGCAGTCACGTGTAATCGCTTTATTTAATTTATGAAATGTCAGGTAAGAGTTTACTTTGATAAAAATTCCTTTTTTTTTTTTTAATTCAATTTCATAAGTACTGAACATGCTGCTAATTTTGAGATAAATTTGTAAACATTATTTTATATAACTCCACACCAAAGATTTAATTTGTATTGTGAACAAACTATGCAAACTGAAACTGCATGTATTTTTAGAAAAAAATGTATTTAATAAAAATTGTAAATTATCTTAAGAAAATTTTATGAGTAAACATATGGGTTCATTTAGTTTCGTTGTTCATTTAAATATTTATGATTTTTTTAAATTTTTGATGTAATATATGTAAATTATTCCCGTTATTTTTAAGGCATCAGTAATTTTTCTGTCTTTTAAGTGTCATAAACTTAAAAACATTACTCAGGGAAAATAAGGTATTTTTTAATGTTTTCATAATTTGAAAATTTTTACATTTTTAAAATTAACATTCTAATATTGCTGCACACTTTTTCAATAGCCCTTTATAATCGCTTATAAATTGATAAAAATGTAACCAAATAAAAACTATTTAAGAAATAAAAATCATATTAAAATTAAGTTTGTAATATGTATTTATGTTAGCATAAAAATGACTATCTCTAATTAGTATTTATTAAAATGTTTATGATTTTATCATTTTTTATACAATAATTTTTTAAGCACACTTTTATACGAAGTTATTAAAATTGTCAAAAATTCAGTATGTTAAATAAACTATTGATTTAACAACTATTCAACTCAAAAGAATAAACAATTTTCAAAATCTTTTTTCAAATCAATACAAAGAGGAAAATTAATATAAAATCAATTGTGTTAACCATTTTTTCCTTATCAGCTTAAAGTATTTATTATTATGATTAAACTTTAGATGTAATTAAGATGATATTTTTTTTACATTACGAAATGGATATAAATGAGAAGTCCAATGAAATAAAGTTATAAAAATATAAATTCTCAACGTCTTATTGCTAGGGGTATTTCAATGTCACGAGAAAGGTGGGCATAATGAAAAAAAAACTTTTCTTACTAAACCATCATAACTTTATTAATTTTTAACATTTAATTGATATCATTTATAAGTGATGCACTTCCTGTATTTTGTGGCCTGGTTAGTCAGGGCGTTGTTGTCATTATCGCAAGGTAGAGAGCTCAAATGCTGACCCGACCGAAGATTTAAGATGTTCACTCATGGCGGCTGTAGCACGAAAAATGTATCGCAACCGCATCGTCATCCTCGTTTAGTGATAAATCTCTAGGATTGATGTTATAAGCCTAAGGATCTTCTGATTAATTCGGGCTTTTAAATTACGAAGACTCACCCCTTTCAAGGCCACGATGGCTTGCCTATTGTACTCAATACTGTATAAAAGTACCATTACTTTTGACTCTTATACTACTGAAATTGTGAACATTTTAATAACTGGCCATCGAAAGCAAGCAACAAACTTTTAAAATTTCATAAAAATATCGGAGATATATATTCATAAAAACACTATAGAAAACAAAGGAAACACATTTAAAATTGAAAATAATAATTGGTCAATTTAACTTCACATATGTATGTATAAATTAGTATGTTTTAATCAATTTAATTTTGGGATTTTATAAATTTTTAAAATGAAATGAAATAAAATAATTTATATATATATATATACTCAGCAATTAAATAACTACGAATTTTGATTATCTACGTTAATGAATTCTAATTTACTTTGTAAAAGTGTTTTGTTATGTTTTCCAGGATGACACTGTAAAGTGAAATGAAGTATGCATATGAAGTAAACTTATTTTGAAAAAAGAAATATAATTATTAATCAAGTTCATTGAGTATATGGAAATACCCATGGTCGAAAGTGATAAAAATCGCTTAAACTCTCTTTGAAATTTTATAGTTTTGTTTTAGTGCCGTAAAATAAGAAATAAATAGAAAAACTGTCAATCCTACTACAAAAACAAGGGTAAAAAAGGAATAAATCAAGGCACCGTTTTAAGGATCGCATCAAGAAAGATTCTTTCCTCTGCTGTATATGTTTTCTTTTACTTTCTGAGCGTTCTTGGCCGATTGCGTCCTATATATAGGCGTCACTTTCCTATAGATATAAAGAACCCACCTTCCCAATTGATCCGGTCGTAAAATTTTTTTCCAAAACTTTCGGAATGGGTTGGCGGGTTTACGCCTTAGTGGTAAAGTCACGTGACTTTCCGGATGAAGCTAAACCCTCAGGCGACTATCTCGAAGCCCCTTTTTTGTCATGTGGATAAAAACATTATCCGACATTTTGGTTCACCAATGTAAAACCATTGAAACATGAGATTTGAAGCAAAATAAAATTTAAAGTAAATATGCAACGAGAAAAAAATAACATGCTTGAAAAAAAAATTTCATATCAAATGCAGGTCAATTTTTTTCGTAGAATGTAATAAAAACTATTAGCAATGCAAAGTTTTAGCAATTTTGGCATTTTCAAAATACATTAAGTTAACACCACCCAAAAATTTGCAATAAATAAATAATGGCGGAACTTAGAAGCATTTAACATTTAAAAAATTTATGTCCAATTTTTTTTTAAAAAATAAATGTCCAATTTTTTTTAAAAAAATAAATGTCAATTTAAAAAAATGTCCATTTTTTTAAAAATACAATTTTTCAATCATTCCTAAATTCTTAAATACAAAATTTGTAAGAGGAATGTATTTGAAAAGCACATGGCAATTTGAAGTATAATGTTCAACATTTTAAAAAATGACATATTTTTCTGATTAAAATAATTAGTTTTCTAGTTAAGTATGCGAATTCTTAAATTATTTTAATGTACTATTAAAGCATTTAACAAACAAATCTGAACATTAACTTTCGAATGCACTTTAAATATTATGTAGTGCTTTTTGGGGAACGCACCACTTTGCAATTATAGCCATTAGTAATTAAAATTTATAATCATTCAAAGAATGTTTTCCAAAATATTTCAGAACCAATAAGTTTTCTTACTGTCAAGAAATGGGATAGTTAATTCTGTTAATTAGAGCCAGTTTTTAATTTTCTTTTATTCTATATTTGTTTAAAAGGTATTACGTATATAAAACCATAAATATGTTTCTTAAAGAAAAGGAATATCGCATATTTTGTTTTTATTTTTTGTGTAACTTATTTAGTAGTTGATTGTGATATAATATTTGAATAATAAGACTAATACATCCTATGAAATTAAGAAACATAAAAATAAGTGATCCAAATTTTTAACATTTGCATTTTTTTTTAAAAATTTTATTTATAAGCAGTCTCGAAATTTAGAAATAAATATAAATATGTGTCCCCAGATGTTTTCTCTCAACTAAAACTTGTTTTTTCTTACAATGAAAACATTTAGAGACCATAAATGGTAGAAAAAATCAAGTCTGGATTTCGAGAAACTCTAATCTAAGTCCTTCGGGCGGTGATCTACATTGATCGTGCTACATTTTTGGGTAAATTTTTCTGAGGGTGAGATAGAATATAAAAATAACAGAAAAAGAAACAAGTTGAGACATGCTGCAAAGCAAGGAAAGTGCATATTTTGTTGTATTTTTTCATCTATACATTATATTACGTATTTCCTTCCCTGAAAATGCAATGTAGAAAACAACTTCGTATTTTCTTTTATTGGACTTGGTAGAGATTTTGAGTAATGGAAAGTATAAGAATTGGACTTATTTTACTAAGAATTAAAAAAGAAAATAAAAACACTCGAGTTTTCGATGATGAGAATTTTTATCAGTTGATAAATATTTATAACTCACTTGCTATTAAAATCTATTTTGTTGGTATTGCACTTATAAATAATGTATATTTTAGTGAATTTTAAAATCTTTATAAATATTTAATAGAAGTGCTAAAATGACATAGTTTAAATAATGTAAATTTCACTTTCCTTAGTTTATAAAACAGTAGATCCATATCAAAAATCTGATTAAGAGAAAATTGATTCAGGATTTATAAATAAATTCGACAAAGCTGATGTTAAAATTTTATTTGCATTTTACAACAAAAATAAAAATTCTGAGATTGAACTAAATTGTAGGAGGAAAATTTGCATGAATGAATAAGACAGCAACCTGCTTTTCTAATTTTGAAAATTAAATTGTAATCTAAGAGTTTTCGTTTGATAAATAAAAAAAAATACAGAGAATGAATTTAGTTTTACTGAAAATAAATATGGGGATGTAGATATCGTATTATATATAACTTGAAAACGCAGATATTATTATAAATATTTGCTAGAATTATTTTCAAGATAATATGGTAAATATTTTTAATAAAGTTTATTGTATATGTAAAATAGTGTAATGGGGGTTCTCTTAAATAAACGTGGAATGAAATTGCATTATTATGATAAATACTTCAATATTCCGATTTCTGCAAAATTATCAAAAGTTATTTCAATCATGTTAATGAATATTGCAGCCGCCCAACTTGTTTAGTGGTCAGCGTGCCTGAATGTGGATAAGGAGGTCCTGTGTTCGAGTCGTGTTTCGGGCATGAATGTACTTCTTCTTTCTATCTATCCTGTCTTTATCCTTTCCTTGTGTGAATGGTTGCCTAACCTATAAGCGGGTACCTATTGCATGTGTGTACTGAGAAATTCGCACTATATATATATAATTCAGGAAATTAAAAGCGGCGATAAAATTTGTTTTGTAGTAATGCAAATTTTATTTTATTATTATTGCTTTAAAACAACTATAAATGATGTTATCATAAACGACAGATAAATTTAAATTAATAAATATTGCTTTTACTAAACTTAAAATGCTCTGATTAATATTGATAACAAATGTCTGTGAATTCTACATGTTAAATATGCATATATACATACAGCATAGCTTAGTTACTTGCATGCTCATAAAGATGTGGTGAAGTATTTACAATGGCTTAAATAAATAAAAACATGAATTTATAAATGTAAAAAAAAATCAAATAATTTTAATCTTCATTATCAAAATAATGTAAGCTAAATGAAACTAATGCCAAGTACAGAATAGAAATTTGTTATCTGCCTTCTTTTAAATTTTATGATACGTTTAAGCGACTTATGGTTAATGTAGACATATGTCTCATAATTTTACACTTAATATTGGTTTCAGTCTGTGTAATATTATAAAAGCAAAATAAGATTAATTGTTTTAGTATATTTCTGTTAAGATGTGGTCTTTTGATAAGAAATAAATTTTTCTATTCAAATTACTGTTAAAATGATACTTGGATGTTTAGTTTTCACTTTCTGTATGCCATTGTTGACACTAGAAGTTTTCCGAGGTTCCTTTTTAAAGCACGTAGATTAAATATTGATTTAAAAAAAATTCTTTATGGAGAAAATAATTCGTTAGAAGCTCATAAAAAGCTTACAAGACGTTCTTTTGAAATCTACATGAAGCTTATATTCAGTTTTCAGGTTAATCTATTCTGTGATATTATTGTGTAGGTAAAGAATTTGTGTGCATTGATCTTAATCTTTTCTCGACATGCATTTAATATGAAAAAAATATCTTCTTCCAAGGTTGACAGAAAGATTGGAAGAACCCAAAGTCATACTGAGACCAGCATGCCATCCAGTAACTTTTAAAAACATTTACAAATATATTAACATTGAACGTCTGAGACACTATCCCTATATTACTCGTTTGCTCAAAACACCCCCTCATGTCCCACAGGCTGTTTCACAGTGTGCATTAGATGCCAGCGAGGGGGTGTTCCTGGGCGAAGTACGTCAGGAGATTCTTCTTCTGGTAGGGTTACACAAGGCGTGAAGGCCACTCCAATTTGCTCAGCTAAAGCCTAGGTCTACGGAGCTCAGTCAGCCCTCCTTTGGGCGCGCTCCAATCTTATGGACTAACGGAGGCTGCAACCCTTCACCATTCATGAATAGTACATCTCTTCTTAGTGATGCAGCATCGGTCGACGCGCAGATTTATAAGGACCGCGTTCCAGTCTTAGGTAGAGGGACGGGTTCGAATGGATTCCTTCCGACGTGGAATGAGATTGCAGACACTTGGAGATTCATTCAAAGATAAAACACGAGAATTAAACCACTTGGATTGTCCCTCCTGAGCATCATTGGTCTCGCTGCGCACGTCCAGGTGCTTCCTTGGCTACTGGTCTTAATAGAAAAGAACAAACGGCTATTGCTCATTTCAGAAGTGACCATCTTAGTAACTTGTCCAGGGTACGTAAAAATTAGAAGTAATTCGTCGAGGGTACGAAGAAATTCGAAATTTGCTCCAAGTGTTTAAATGAACAGGCCTCTCCTGAACATATTCCTCAATACTTTGGTCTCTTCGGGAGAGATCTGATGGAGAATCCACTTATGGTACTGGACTTTTTAAAGGTATACGTGCTCATGAACCTGGTCTAGCACTGCTGGCCTCGGGGCATGTAACAACAGAAAATACTTATTTTTCTATATTCCATTATGTCTACAAGTTTTTGAATCTGTCATGCCTATTAATTATCATTTTCAAATATATATAGTAAAATATCTTTTCAAATTAAGATCTATTTCAAATTTATATTGAAACATATTTAACAAAATCAATAAACTGCAATCAATACAGAAATTTCTTCTATATTCACTACATCAAAATAGATTAAAGAATTTCCTTATATTGTTGAAAATGTTTTCGCTTTATTTATTTCATATAAATATAAACCTGAATAATATGAAAACACCACAAAAATTGTTTTCATTAAATGATATAGGTATAAATATATCTTGAGTTTAAAGCAAGAAACTTAAGCTGAGACAGGCAGACAAAAGGAAATATTTATGGTATATCGAAAGAAATTTGAAAATTACATTTCAATGTAAACGAATTCAAAGCAATATTCTGATCTATTTTTTTGAATAAAATATTAAATAAAATATCTAAATAAAAAGTAAAACATATTTATTTCTAAATAAATGAATATCTAATTTTTACAATTACTATTAGTTTTAAAGCAGGTTTTTAAAATGTTGATTAAAAATTTATAAAAATTTTACTTTTTAGTGTATTTTTGGTAATACTTTAGTTACATCGCATTGCATGTATGCCATTAAGAAACCTCAACATGTGTTTAAACCAAATAAAATTTCTTTCACAATATTTTCTCATATATACATTATAATTTAATTAAAATAAAGAAAGATAATATTTTAATCCTATCTAAAAATAGTTAGGAAAATGTTTTATACACAATATTTTTAAATGAATCATTAAAATTAAAATTCAGAGGATATTTTGAAAAAATGAATTAATGTTTCATTATTTTTCAAAAAAAATTGTAATATTTATGTCATTTACGGTTCAGATTTTACGTAGTTTGATTCGGTTTTAATTCACCTTTTCCCTTTGCAATTAAGTAACATAGTCCAAATGCTGTTTCTTGTAGAATACGTAGATTTTTATGTTATTTTCATAACAATAAATATAAATAATGTGAACTTTCTATAAAATATAATATGCAAAAATGCGAACGGTAAAAAGCTGACTCTTTTTATGATTCAAATATATATATATATATATATATATATATATATATATATATATATATATATATATATATATATATATATATATATATATATATATATATATATATATATATATATATATATATATATATATATATATATATATATATATATATATATATATATATATATATATATATATATATATATATATATATATATATATATATATATATATATATATATATATATATATATATATATATATATATATATATATATATATATATATGTATATATATATATATATATATATATATATATATATATATATATATATATATATATATATATATATATATATATATATATATATACATATATAAATATATATATGTATATATATATATACATATATAAATATATATATGTATATATATATACATATATAAATATATCTATTTATATATGTTGAATTATTATGTAAAATTATTTTATTAAAGTATTTATTAAATATAATTAAATATTAAAAACATTATGCAAAGCTATAATATGCTGCTAATATTAAATGAAAATAGAACTACGGTAGAATGGCACTGGGTGATTTCAGAAAAATTTTAATTCTAAATTTATCCTTCAGATAAATGGAATCAATATTTCAATAGTTTTAATTGAAATAGAAATGATTTCATTGTAAAAATATAAGATTTGAGAATTTTTTTTTAATTGACAAAAACATTGGAGCTAATGTGAAAAAAAAATGAGTCTTATTTATGATAAACTGAAAGTTAATTGTCTCGATGATATAATTAATGTATTCCTTAGATACGCATTGTTGGAATGGAATCTCATATACATTTCTTTTTAATAAGCAGAGTTGGTAGGGAATTATTGTCTAATGAATGGTTAAATAAGATATTATACATATTATTTAATGACAAATATGACATGATCAGCAATAAAAAGAGCGGAAACTAATTATTTATAAGAAAACCAGAACCTGATAATACCAACTTTCTAATCCTTAGCTATATTATCGAGGAAACTGATAACGAAATAATCAGTTTCCGCGAGTAAAATAATACAATACTTTAGAATAAAAATCGAAACTATTAATTTTCAAAATTAATTTAATTAAAAAATTCATTTACCCTATTTTGATAATATGAAACACTGTACTCATATTTACTTTCTGACATTTATTTAAATAACACATTTTGATTATCGGAAAACTATAATATATAGATTCAAAAATATAAAAAATATTCTAGATTCTTAAGTTAGAATGGCAGCCGACCAATGGTGGAGCGGCTAGTTTTCCTAACTTCGAAGCAGGAGGTCCAGGGTTTGAATCCTGGTTCGGGTATGAATGTTCCTTTCTTTCTTTGTGTTCGTATTTCTTTTACTTTTCACTTTCGGATCAAAAATGGCATACCCTTTGGGTGCCCCACAGAATACGATGCCATCACCTTCACCCATTATAGCCCTGAATAGGTATATCCTAAGGAAAGTAGAACAGTTAAGAAAAGATATTATGGCATGTTTCATAATAAATAAATAAATTTTTATTTATGTAGATCAATGAAATATTATTATAAGCATCCTGTTCAAAAGAGCTGTTAGAGAAAATATAATTTTTTGTGGAATTTTCATTTGTATTTTATAAATAATTTTATGAACATAGTTTTCTTAAAAGTAATATATGTGTGTCCCTACAATAATATGTCTCACAATAAAAATATGAAGAGTTAATGAAATAATTCAGTAATTAAAGTTTCTTGTGTTAATTTTTACTTTGAACATAAGGTTTCACAGTATAAGTTGCTTTTAATCTTTTCGACAAGGGTGATGCCGAGCTGGCAGCCGAATGGTTAGCGCTCTTGCCTTCGGTTCAACAGTTCGTGGGTTCGAATCCCACCTTGGGCATGGATGTTTGTAGTGGTTCGGAATCCACTTTAAGCCGTAGGTCCCGGTCTAATTAGCCCTTGTGTGCAAAAAATGACCGTTGAGCGAAAAAACAAACAAACAAACAATCGACTAGGGTGATAAAAAATGAAAAATATACTTGTATCCAAGCTTTGGGAATTAAAAACCATACAAGTTTGAAGAAATAATCCCTTTTGTATTTGAATACTAAATTATTGCAATATGTGTATTGTAGTACACTGTTTCTGGGATATACGAAATTATTATAATAAATATTCTATGTAATACATACAAAGAATATGTAATACATATTCTTTGAATAAACTATATCTCAGCAGAAATTTCGGTTTCATGTTCAATATCTTTTCTTTTAAGCTATAAAATTTTGGTAACTACTCCACTTGCACTTGTTTTTTTCCTAATGGGGAACATGAAACTCTCTCTCTTAGAACGGAAAATTATTAAATTTGTGTTCGATGCAGCTGCGCACTGGGGACAGTAATATGATTAGAAAAATTCCCAAAGGGAATTTTCTCCCTATTTTCTGTTATAATTAAATATTTTTCACATGGGAATGAGAATATTTTCCAAGAAAAGAGAGAAAGGGCTCTCCTTCGCAGGTGTGTAATCAAAAAGACACCGAGGATGCCTTCGAGGAGGAATGGTAAAATAAAAGAGTTTTTCGGAGGCGTAATGAAAAATTGACATCACTCTTTGATGTCCTCATATCGCGAAATCACTCCCATGGTGACATCTTTCGGGACCGGCATGGGTTCCCATAAAATATTTATGCCGCAATAAAACGAGAAAGGGAAAATTCCTTCACAGAATGGGGAAAAAATTATGGTCCGTGATCGATCCTTGACGTGAGTTAAGGAAATAGTAATGGATTGCCTGGACTTCGGTTGTATTTTGTTAACGTGTTACTTCTTTTAGGAAGCAATAACAATTCTTTACGACTGATGTATAATCACAAAATTTGAACAAAATGGTCAAAATTTAATTTTATGGTAAGTTGAGTAGGTAAATCTCAGTGGCATATTTATTTATCTTACCATAAAATTCATTTATTCACTACATATTCTTTCAAGAATCTTCTTTAAAGGTGTGTTTTGATTTTACATACATATGTGCATGTGTATATATAAATACACATCTTCATTATTTATATTTAATTTAAGTATAGTCAGTTACTTTGAATTCATAAGTAATCTTCGTTAAGAAATTTTTATGTTCACAATTTAAAGGTACCTAAATAAGTGTGAAATAAAAGAAAATCACATATCCTCGATATCATTTTTGACCTCTTAAAGTTTGAACATTTCAAATATTTTTACTTTATAAAATTTTGATTAGAGTTCCAAATAGGACATGAGCACTTTTTGATATTTTATTGTTTTCACTGAAGTTTGAGAGACATTTAGAGCATTTTACTCTTATTTATTTAAATATAATTTATTTTAAAATGTGTAAAAATTAAATATTTAGTTGTTAACGAAATTTTTATCGTGTTTTCCTTAACATCATTAAATTTAATGAGTTGCACCTTATTTAAAATATTATGTATAATTATATTAAATGAGCCTAAATCAAAACTGAATTTATATATTTCCAAATTTATTGTTGATGAATGTTTCTAAAATTAGTATATTATACTAACTCACAACCACTCTCTATTAAATTGAAGTGATTTTTAACTTGTAAAGCTTAGCATTTGATTTACTGTTTATGTTTTATTTATAAAACTGATTTCATTATTGATTTCATTACTTAAATCGTAAATATAATAAGAATAAAATGGAAATAAAAGTAATATGTTGAAATTAATTTTCAATTTCAATGACCTTTCAATATTTAATATTTTTAATAGTAACAAAACAGCAAAACAAATAGGGTGTAAATATTTGAAAAAAAATTGTTTTGTTTAAGCGTTAGTTTAAAATTTATGAAGGTATATTTTACTGAGTAAAGAGTCATTAATAAATTATGTTAAAATGCGCGAAGAAATATTTGGATAAGTAATAGAATTTCTATTGTTATATGTCTTACCAATTTCATGCATATTATTTAAAGCAGTATCCAATTTTAAGGAATTTCTTTTGAATCGAATCATGGTAAAGCATTTCTATTCAATCAAATCAAAATTAAGCTTTCAAACTAAACATTCATTCATCATTATAGCAAAAGATATTTCATTTTTACATGTTAGGACAGATATGATAATTTTCTTAAGAACCAATATCTAAATAAAACAAAAGAAATCTCAAACTCTTTCTTGAGATACATGCATTTAAATATATAATAATATGAATGTTTTATTAAAATTTAAAAACTTATGTGTTTTAGCAAAAAGATGGTAGTTATTTAAATTAAGAATTTGACACTCTATACGCATACAATGTGTCAAAAAACAAATTGTGGTATACAAGAGACTAGCTTTTCAACATATTCATGTAAAATCACCGATAGTTGATCTAGGCACAGTATATTAAAATGAAAACAATTGGATGGTAGATTTCACTCACAAAAAATCATTTGAACATTATTGTCAGGTAAAAATTGCCAGGTCTTATTAAAACGATGAAATGATTACCAATACCTTGAAAAACCAATACTTTGCCAGTATCGTGGCCTTCCTAGGTTTCGGCTAATGGACTAGTATTATTAAAGATGCTTTCTTCAGTAGAGATCCCAAAAATGATTTAATATTTTGGAATACACTAATTCAAAATGATCATATAAAACACCATGCTTGATCTCAGTGGTTCACTATCTTTAAGAGCCGAAAATATAGGCTAATTATCCGCAATGATTTAATGGATAATATAGCCACTTGTAGATCCCTTGAGACAAGAAGTGAGGGACAATTACAGGAGCTGAATTGAAAATCGACATATTTTTTTCTTAAAAATCCATACAATAAATCTTTAATATCTTGAGCCATTTCATCAATTCATTCTTGCACTATTTTATTGCTTAACGAAATATCCTTCATAATATCATATGCTGTTTTGTGCAGCGCACAGTACGTATTACTTCATATATATAGTTAGTATAGTTAGTTCTTCACCAATAGCATGAAGTTTCTCCGATTTAGCAATCATTCGCGAAATATTCTATGAAGCAAGCAAGTCATCAACATTTTATGCTGTAGAGATTGAAAAGAGTTTCATCAATGTTGGTTGTTTGGTCAATTTTTCTGTTAGTGTTTGAAAATAGGATAAATCCTTATTTTTTATCACCTTAAATTTTAGTAAAATGTTTCTTGTAGTCATGAAGGCTTCATAGCTTCATTTGATAAAATTTTCTGGCAAATCAAGCACATTGGTATAATATATTGCTTATAGGCCACTCAATAAAGTCGTATTTCAAATATTCCATATTATATTCTGTAAATTTAAATTTGGTTGCCCCATTATTATCTGCAGAAAAAAAATCTTAATGAATTTATTTTTAAGTTGAATAACAGAAAAAAAAACTGAAATTTGAGTTTATTATTTATTTAAATTTTTTATTACATTAGAAAATTATATATATCATAAGAAAAATAAGGTAAATAAATATCATTGAGAAACGAAAAACAATGTCAATAAATCATAATTAAAAGTTAATGTTCCTATTTTTTAACCAAGCAAATCAGTTATCAAATCTTTTATTTCTAGTTGAAGATACTTTAGACTTAGGTTGTGGGGTTTACGCCAAAGAAAAAGCGTTGTAAGGGAACCGAAAAAGGTGTTTCTTTTATACTATTGCTCTTACATTTATTCACCGATTCCAAACCGTTGTCCCCCTGAATCGTTGAAGCAAACACTAGAGGGTAATGCTCACTTTGAGAGTCATTGGTATACATGATAAAAATACTGTTGAAGTAATCATAGTAGCTTATCAGATGTAGCGATAGTATAAAGTTCCATTAGACGATTATATCCTTCACCTTTTATTTGAGTTGGTGGGAATTTTAATAATAACCATCACATGCAGTAGCCACATAGCAGTACTCATTAAATTTTATTTGTGTACTGAAAACACATGAAAAAGTAAGTTGCTAGTATTGTAAAAAGATTCTCTTAATACAGAAAATATTCAACTATTTCACTGTCAAGAGCACTTTATCCAGATTTCATATAATTAGATAAAGCTTTGTCAAAAATTACTATATAAGTGATTGCATCATCCCAATAAAATAATTACTACTGACTTTGGTATCATTCTAAATTTTCATAGGCAGCTTTACCTTAAATTGCCATTAAAAATCTTTTTAACCAAATGCCAAGGTGTATAAGTGCTATTATTGTTGGTATAATTGCTTGAACTGACTTTAAAAATGTATGTTTCCAAATTTTAAGCATCAGTTATTTTCGATTTTTATTTGTTGGATAACTCTACTATTTTACTATTGGCATTTTTTCTTAATGTTTTCCATAATGTGCTTTCAACAGCTGAAATTGAAAAAATATATCAGCAACTACAATATAAGTTACTTCTTGCATTGTAAATTAAAAAGATATTTTGAATATTTATGCTTTCAATATATAAGATTATACATTTTCCTAAAGGATAATATCGTTTTAAAATAATTCAAAGTCTTCACGCACAAATTCTCAAAAAATTATAAAAAGCATTCAAATTCAGTCTCAAATAACGATTTAATAGCTGTTAGATTTAATTACTAAAAATAATTTTCCTTATTTGTTAATAAAAATGTTTATATTAAACAAGAATTCTATATTTTTACTGAAAACTAGATTAAATCTATAAATTAACTAGAATAAATAAATAGTAAGTTACAAAATATTATTTTACTAAAAAATGACTTTTGAGCTCAATTGCTCAAATTAATTATTAAAATGCAATGCATTTTAATTTAAAGCGTTTGCAAATGAAGAAGGGATGTAATTATACATACGACAAAAATCATAAATAGCATTTTGCTATATTGCTTTAAATGCTTCTTGATTAAAAAAGAATTCAGGAATGAATATGCTTTAATTTTTGAAATCTCTTCTTTATAAGAACTTTCTCTTTCTTATTGAGCTTGGATATGTTTCGCATAAAAAATAATAAATAATTTTAAAATTAATGGTAGAATTTATGTCAATTATTTTAGAATGCAAGCTGGGAAAATGTAAGTTAACATATAGAAAGAATTAAAAAAATACTACACTAATAAATTTAAATTAATCAAATTTTCTAAAATTCTGTTTCGTATTTTACAAATTTATTTCAATTGTTTTCAACGTTTTTCATTTTAAAATTAAAATTAGTTAAAAGTTATGTGTTTCGATTCGTTTCTATAATTAAATCAATGAGGTACAGTAAAGACAGATAACAAGGTCGTGATAAACGTGCGTGTATATATATATATATATATATATATATATATATATATATATATATATGTGTATGTATGTATATATTTAACATTTAATCCAATAAACACGAATAAAGTAAAATGTTTAAAAAAATTCAGATATTCAAATAGAGACGAAAAAAGATTATCCTTGATATTAATCCTAATAGTGTAATTTAAGTCTTTAGCATGCAGTTAAAAAAAAAATTTCATAAAAATAAGTAAAGATAATTTACTAGATAATTTGAATTTTTTATAAAATTATTCTGAACTACAACTAGTGAAAAATGCTTCTTAATAATTTAATTGGTCTAATGTGATATGTAAGAAAATTAGTATTTTACTGAATTTAAAAAGAAAATTTTTTTGTTAATATTACTTAAGAATTTTTGAATTTCTTAAAAATCAGTAGTGTTAAAAAGGAGAAATGTTTCACTTGAAAAAAAAATAGATGACAGTATTTTTTAAGTAGAGATTCATCGTTGATAAGCTAAGAGCAAAGCAAATTCCAAGTCTTCGTCTAATTACACCTCTATGCTAAAGTAAATGATTCAAGAGTAAATGTATTTAAATAATTCATCCTATTGTTTTGTTACGTAAACCTCCCCTTTCTTGTAAAGGTCGCTCAAACGGTAAAGAATTAGCATAAGCCTAAGGGACTTCTCCATTTTCATCGTGCACTAAAAAAGGATGAGAAGCAGTCGTTAAAATTTTTCTTTTTGCTTCTTTATGCATACAAATGACCTCTGAGATTTAAGATTGCCAAGACGGCAAAAGAACTGTTGTACTGTACACAGCCCTAGTCTGCTTTCTTTCTATGGTAGTTTTTCACGTACGGCCAGTCATGTCCCCTGTGGAATATATATATATAAACTCTATGCCCTTCAAAGAAAATAATATCATGCGAGGCAAAAGAGATAGAAAAGAAACTGGTCCACTCTAATTACAAAAAGTTTCCGTTACTTTGGCTGTTTTATTCAAACATGCCCCTTGACTTCATTTGCAATGTTAAATATCAACTGTTTTCATTAAATAGGGATCATGTTAGTGGAACTTTGAACTCCTCTTTGAGCAATATATATATATATATATATTTTTTTTTTTACTCTGATTAATATATTCACTTGTCTTTTTTCTTTCTTTTTGCGACGACTTGCTTTAGAATAAAAAATATATTTTAATGTTAAAAAACACTTAAGTTTCAAAATTAGCTTTAAAAGTTTTCCTAAAATGGAAATGTTAGAATTAAATAATGATTAAGGGACTTTTATTTCAAGCAATTAAAATGACCATTCACATATTCGAAATTTTCAATTTATGGTTCATTTATTTAACTGTGTTCATCTGTTGTGTTTAAAATTTCAAATTAAATTGCAGAAATATTTAAATTTGAGAATAATCAAATGGCATATTTTTACTGTTTTTATGTATAACATGTATAACAAATGAAAATATTATTATTTTATTTATATAATTCGTATCTTAAAATTATTATTTAAACTTAAGATAACATTTAAAACTAAAAAAATAATTAAATTAAACTTAATATTTTTTAGATATCTTTTTGGATTAAAAATAAATTATATTTTTAAATAATAATTTTATGGTCGAAATAACTTTTATATTTATAATGTTTTTTACTGCTAAAAAATTTATTATATTATTTCCATGGACATTTGTTCATTATTTATTATATAATTAAGACATGTATTTCTTAAATGATAGACAGTAAAAGTTAAAAAAAAAACTTCAAATTTAGGGAAAAAATGTAATAAATCTTGGCATCATGTTTTTTCTAAAGATTTCTAAACACAAATTTTAATAGTAATAAGGGCATTCTAAATATACACTGTAACAAAAAAAAAAACAAAAAAAACGTATAATGTTTTTGATTACCATAAAGTTGTAATATTTTTGCTAAATGCCAGAAAATGCTAAATGCCAATATTCTTGCTAAATGCCAGAATTAAATGATTTAAAAATACAAAATATAAGATAATTTTCCTCGCATTACGTTTGCTTATTTTTTATAGTCCAATGTTAAATCTTTGCTTAATGCTTGCAAAATTTCTTTATTTTCAAAAGTATTTTTAGAAATTTAAATGCATTTGAAAATTTAAATAATTACAAGATAGAAATTCATAGTAACTCTTAACTTTTCTGAAACAAAAAAGGAATACATTTTGAAATTAACTTCAAATATTAATACGGATTAATTGATATTATTTTATATCAATTATTAGGCTAACATGAATTCTAACAGATTATTATTTTGAACATATTTATTTAATTATGTATAATAATGCGCTTATTTTACCTTTCATTTATATAAAGACTCAAACAGAAAGCAAAAATATATAATCTCATTATAAGGCATTCTTTTCCAGGGAACACATCAATTATATTTGAGTTTATATTTTAGTTTGTCAATTAGAATTTATTTACTGTAATGAGATCAGCAATTTTCTTTTGCCTTATATCAAGATTATGTGAAAATCCTTTAATGAATTTTATTACGAACTATTAACATTAAATAAAACTTATATAAATATATATCTTGTGAATTTCATACCAAAAATCCAATAATGTTAAAAAACTGAATTATTTTTATTGGTAAATATAAAGTTTTTATTTTTGAATTCAAGATAATTAATACTGGCGGGATTATTAAAATGAATACGAATTCACAAAAATGTTATGCAGTATAAAAAAGTACTTGTCTGATTTTTACACTTAATTTTATTGTCTGAGTTTAAAGTTTAATATGTAGTATTTATAAATGTCTCTACATTGTGTATAGAATTTCATTGGATATAATATAAATATCTTAAATTTTTCCTAATGTATTGAAGAGAAACTCTCTAATTCCTATAAGAATGCATTTGATTGAAAATCAGTTTTTAATTGAATGTATGTAATTTTTTGAATAAAATTATGATTTTTCTGTGAAAATTTTCTTTTCATCAGTAAAGTAAAATGAAACTAATGTAAAGAAATTTTAGAAACCGTTTCCAGATTAAAGTTTTAAAAATAGACATTGGCAACAATCATAAAAAGAGAGGAATATCCCACCAAACATCAAAAGAAGTTTAAAAAAGATTATAAGGAAATTATAGATTGAATTTTTTATTTCACTTCTTAACACGTTGTTATTTATTTGTAATTAGAGACATAGAAATTACGAGAAATTCACTAACCAAAAGAAAAAACATTAATAACTAAACACAACTAATTATCTCCGTCTCAAATTCCCATATTTCAGAGTTTTACATTACCCCATTAATTAGAAAAGCCTCTAATCAAGTACTTTTATTTTCTACATCAACGCTAGTAATTTGTATACAACCAAAATTGCTTATCAGACATATGAATATAATCATTTCTCTTTCCTTATTAATGAACGAAATTCAATATCTAATAAATTTTTAAATTCCCTCGGTCAAATGAATTATTACATTTATTTATGAATGTTTTTTTAAATCATTACTTTTTAAACAAAAACTTTCTTCTTGTGGTCATTTTTTTCTTCGTAGCCTTTTAATTTCTGAAAGAATTTGAATATTTGAAATTTATTTTTTATATAATTAATTTATCCGAATTTTAACTGCGCAAATTTTAAATTGAAAAATAAAGTAATCTCTTAATTATTAACCTTTTATTATAATTAATTATTCATTAGTAATAAATTGAAAAAGCTCATTAATAAATTATTTAATAATTATTAAATATGCTCATTAGTTATAATAATAAATGAATAAATTTAAAATAGGAAAATCTGCATTGTTTAATATTTCGAATTTTAATTTCATAAAATAAATTAATATTTTGTTAACCTAAAGATGAAAATTATATTTTACTTTTTTTGTTTGACAATTATCAAGGTAAATAAAAATTTTTCTAAAGTATTAGATGTAAATAAGAGTTTATTTTGAAATTTAAATAAAGAGATAGGAATCTTATTTAAAATAAAACAACAAACATGTTAGTTTTCAGTAAGAATGTTTAAAATAATTTTTTTTCATTTGTTCATTGCTTTGAAATTTATTCATACATTGCTAGGATTAATAAAGGTAATTTGACTGGAAAATGAATGGATTTAATACCTCAAAATACATCAGGTTAACTGAATGAGAGTTTAACGATCAAAATACTTAAAATATTCTTTCAATTTGATTATAAAGACACATTTACTCGATTAAATAAAAGTCAAAACCAAATATTCAGAAAAAAAAAATCCCACAATTTTGTGGTGATAAATTATGCTCAATAAGTTATTTATTCTTAAAATTTAAAAAATTTACAAGTTGAAAAATAATAAAAAAAATAGTTCATACTTTAGTACTTTCTGTGTTGACATTTTTACAAGACTTTCTGGTTAGAATTCACAAAAGTTAGCAAATATATTAATTGATATTAGAGTAATATAAATCTTTTATGTTGTGAATTAAAAATAAGAAAAGGAGAAGTACCTTTACTTACTTTTTCTTATTTAGATTTAAATAAGAAAATAAGTAAAAGTAATCAAATTTTTATGTGTTATAGGTTTATAATGATTTTTACATTTTCATATTTCATTTAAATTCATTTTAAGTAATTATATAATTTACACACAAATTAATTATTCTTATAATTTGCATATTTTACAGGAACTGTATTTCAAAACCACACTCTCATATTTAATTAATTTCAGATTTTAATAATTTTTTTCATTTTGAAGAAAAGTCAAAATTGAATATTTTATGAAAATAAATGAGTGTACTCGTTGCTTTTAATAAACTAATCAGTTGTTTTCAATGTTATCATAATATTTTAAAATTGTCGAGAAGGTAAAACTATTTGGTAAAAGAATAGTTTATAGTGAAAATTTATTCATACATCTCAGTTTTCCTAGAAAAAAACCCCATTTAGAATTTTCAATTCATAAGATTATTTTTATTTTATCCCAACTTATTTTACTTAGTTTTCTTTTTACTCATCCTAATATTTCTATTCTCTTTAAACAGCTGCTTGGAAAGCGAATTATATATTCATGCAAAAATTATGCCATTAAAATTGTTATGTCAATACGAAATATAAATAACATAATAATATCTATTATATATATTAGAAGTGTACTGTAAATCACTAGTGATTGAATGTTCAAGAAATGCTTAAGCATAGCTTTTAAAAATCAGTTCCAATATCAATCATTCGTTCTTGTAATTAAAACCTTTATTAGGCGGTACATTGAATCAAACTTAAATTTGATGGCATCTGCATGTACAGTTTCCCACGCTATTTTAATGTGATGCCATAGTTCTTCTGCGGGGCTGGTATGCAGAGAAAGACGAATTACTTGTCCAAAGTTTATTGAACAGGTTTTTACAATTCCTGAGATATCTAAGCAATATTCCTACCTAGTAAATAACTAGACATTTTCTTGGTTTGTAGAGTACTAATAGAACACGTATCATTAATCAGGAACGTATTTTTTTTATCAAGGCATGAATAATGAGTAGTCATTGATTTTGACTAGTTGACCTGGGGATTAACTAGTCAAAACGCATGACCATTGTTAAAATGTAATCAATGAGAAAAGATGACAGATATATTTATCGAATAAGATCCCATAACAGAAGTCAAGTGATGAGACAGCCTGATGCTTCTGAATGTTTGTTGAGAATGTTAACGTTTCACGATATTACTTAGGATTAAAGAGCGTTTCACGGTGTTACTGAGGATATTACTTAGGATTAATCTTCAAATATGATCACATCAAAATATACCTTGCATGCCTAATACTTCATTTTTTATTTTATTTATTAAAAAATTGCTTTTATAATAAATTTAAAGCTAAAAAGTATGAATCAATGAAAAATAATCATAATTAAAGCAATCATAATTAAAATTATGAAATCCTTTGAGTAAACATTATTCTTATTTTCACACAAATGTAGTAAATACATTTCTTTTAATTTATTTAACAAGAAATTAGTTAAAGTAATTATTTTCGTAGAAAAATCAGTATTAAATTTAATGATCGGTATTTTTGGTGGCAGTATGAATTCTAGAAAATACTTAAAGTACATCCAAAATATAGATTCTAGCAACATGCACACACAGTATTTTGTTTTACTTATTAAAATTATAATTGCGTTGACTAATTAAGGATTATTCTTAAATTTTTAAAGATTATCAATCTTAGGTGTAGAAAAATATTAAATTGATATTTTTAAATTCGATATATAGTATGACAGTAAACCAAAACTCTACTAGCTTCTCGTCAATTTTCTTCAAAATTCAATAACAATTCTATTAGCTTATTACATGCACATAAAAGTTTGGATTTAAAAAATATATGTAAGCTTGGTGTTGAATTGGGTAGCCTTTGGATTAACGAAAACTTAAGCGATAGTTTTGGCAACAAAATTTGATTTTTCGTGACCCAGATACTTAGTTTAGCTTTTGTTTAGCTGCCATCTTGTTAGACATATTCTGGCGCTTATCTTGGCATCCAATCAAGAGGTACATGATTTGAGGTACCTCAAAATATTCCAGTGGCATATAAATAATATATAATTGTTATATTAATATTTTAAGTTAACGTAACGTGCGTAAATCCTTAATGCGTGAGTTATAGTATAGTTTTCACAGGAATATGGTTTTTTCCTATATTATTGTTTATACCTTATATAACTTTAATTATTTAGCTTGATTTAAAAACAATTATTTTATGTATACTTTATTCCCACTTGTAAGTAACAATAAATTGATACAGAAAAAAGAATTTCATTAGAATACTTAAAGTGTGATCTTCATAACTGATTATTTAGTTATATGTGTCTGTCTCAGAAAGAAAGTCACAAGTGGCTTAAAGATGTGATAAAAGCACCCATCGTATACTCAAGACAAGCTTCATTACCTGTGGACAGTACTTAGGACGATTACTACATACTTCCTTAATGCAGCAATTGCGTTGTTGGCTAGGAGATTCCATTTGGAAGAGAATACGGTCTCATTTAATCTTTCTTGACCCTAACAGAGACAAACGTATTAATAAGCTTTACGTTGATTGAAAAATAGAAAATTCTTATGTCTTTTCATTGGTATTGTTATGATTAAGTGCTTTATTATTTGATATTGTTGTTGAATAAATACTAACAACACAATTTATATGCAATATGATTTAACTGGCTTGAAATTTGACAGAAATCCTTTAAAAAAACGTAAAACAGACTGGGTATATATATATATATATATATATATATATATATATATATATATATATATATATATATATATATATATATATATATATATATATATATATACACATATATACATACATATATATATATATACATATATATATATATATATATATATATATATATATATATATATATATATATATATATATATATATATATATATATATATATATATACATATATATATATACATATATATATATATATATATATATATATATATATATATATATATATATATATATATATATATATATATATATATATATATATATATATTTTGTATGAGTGGAGAGTTGATTAAAGATATTAACTAAGCAAATATATATTATAGTTTATTACATTTTCATAAATTATTTTACGGATAACTATTTAAAATAATTCGGTTTTTTTATGGTAGTGGACATATTTTCTTTTTTATATTTTCTAAATTTAAGAAAATTTAACTTTTTAAAATTGTTCTTTTAAGGTTTTGCATGTAAAAATGATTATTAATAACGTTAATATGCTTAGGCTAATGACAATAGTTTAAAAACTATCACTTTAGAGAATATTTTGTATATATATATATATATATATATATATATATATATATTTATAATATAATATAATATAATATGTATATAATATGTGATTCAATACAAGTTAATTTATTTAATGTTTTATAAAACTAAATCAAGGGTTTTGAAATTATACTCACAACTTACTGTCTTTAATAATTCCTATGTCACATTTTGAATATTCATTAACTAATAAATAATTATATCTCAGTAAAAGAAGATATAACCAAAAATATAGAGTTGATAATTCTTTTAGGGAAAATTAGGTAAATTAAGTTTTATGGGAAGAAAGTATTTTCAAAAAGAAAATAAAGCTTCTAAAAATTTGTAATATCCTTGATTTATGATTTAAATTTCAGACTAAACATAATTGCAAAACATTTATCAGCACGTAATGATTTCAATAAAATAAAAATAATATTCCAGACTGAAAAGAAATTAATAAATCAGGAAAACATGTAAATAAATGTAGACAGTTTTCATCCCAAATGAATAGCTTGATATTCAGACGGTATTTATTTGAGTACTATTATCACTCGGTTGATAAAAGTAAAGGTCTGTTTTTTATTTAAAATGGGCTCTACTTTTATCAATTATGTATGGCTAATATATGTTCCGCTTGCAGTTTTTCAATTTTGATTTTTAAATTGAAAAGAAGAATATTTTTATTTCTTCTTCTACTTGTGAATGATTTTTAATTTATTCAGTTTAACTTTCAATGGTTGAAAAGAATTAATTTCTTTTGAATAAAAAATGATAATAATGTTTTATAATTTATGAGTTTGAAATCCCATATTTATCATTTACTTAACTGATTTATTTTCTCAATGTTTAAAATGATATATTATATATATATATATATATATATATATATATATATATATATATATATATATATATATATAATTAAAAAAATTATAATAACATGCAGTTAAACCTATCTTGTACAGTCCACCTTTATGAGAATCTTTGCTCGTTATATTTTATTCTACATTCTTATGCTATAAATGAATTTAAGTGGTGTTGGCATTATAAAACACTTCTAATTTTTCTGTGAGTGCACGAATGTATATTGCTTGGCAATGATTGCTTCTTGGAAAGCTATTAATTTGTCATTAGCGCACATTTGTTATTAATGCACATTCAAAATTTTCTGCTTGATACATTAGCAGAATAATCTTTGTACTTAGCATTTTTTCGTGATTCACAAAGTTAAGAATTCCTTTCATGTTTCTTATGAATTGTTTCAAGGGAAAAAAATTACAACTTCCCAAATCCCTTCTAATGTATATAGAATTACAAGGAGTTTAGAATTAAGGCTAATTGTCATCTGAAATTTTCTGATTACATTAGAGTTAGATCTGTTTAATTGACTTATTGTTAATATCTTGCTAAATTTTATGGAAAAATAAATACTTTTAGCATGGATGAGTCCTCATACAAATGAAAGACTGGATCAATTAGGAATATTTATATTCATAGTAATACAATCCATTTTTTATTCCTGATATATTTCCATATGCAGGAAATCTAGTATGTGTAACTTACTGAGTATTTTTAACAAATAGACTTTTAGAAAGGAATCATTTGATGGTATACAGGGGAAAATTATTATAAATACCCAAGTAGAGTCTTTTATTGATTTTGAAGATGACTTTTTGATTCATGTGATACTGATATTAGATTTTTCTACAGTTCATTTAATTTATCAAAGATGTAGTTTATTGTGGTTGCATTTTAAATGACGACAATGGGAAGCCATAATGAATTTGATTATAAAATAAGATTATACCATAATAGGATTGACTTGTTCATGAGAATAGGGGTATATTATTTTTCTAAGTTATGGAAAATCCTTATTTATTTGAACAATGAAATTTAAGAATTATTGAAATTTATTTATCAATAAGATATAAATGCTTTTTTTAATGCACTGCCCAACATTAGAAATGCAACACTAAGAAGGAGTTGACAGAAAATGATGAAACTCTGCAAACAGAGATCAATAAAGTGACAGTGAAGAACAATACGTGATTTGTACTTCAAAATGATGTTCATAATACAGAATGAAAGCCGGATCGGGTCAGTAAGTTGTAGCACCACCTGGACGGCAATACACAAAGCAATGCATCTAGGCACATAATCAATGAGAGTATGGTTGGCGTTTTGAGGAATGGCTCTCCATTCCCTGTCAACCATTTGCCAAAATTGATCATCTGAAAAAGGTAGTTGCAGGTTATGCTAATGTTATCCAATAAAATCCTAAACTTGTTCGATTGGTGAGAGATCTGGTAAGCACGGTTGCAAGCGAAGCAGCTGTACGCCTTGCAAAGCAAATTGATTGGTGCGAGCAATGAGTGGTTGCACGTTATCCTGCTTTTAAAGGGTTATGAGCATCCCTTGAAGGTAGGAAAGTGTTACAGGCCTCTTCACATCATCCACGTAACGTTGAACTCTCATAGTGCCGTGAATACGAACCTAGAAATGACCTGAATTGTACGCAATGGCATCCAAAAACGTGATGCCACGTTGTTGCACGGTGGGGCTTTCCACAATTGCTTTAAGATTAAACACTGTCTACACGTCGACACCACACTCGTAAGCGGGGATTATCAGCGTAAGCGGGGATGCTAATGACGCAGAAGCGTGACGTACTTTAAAAGACGATCCCTTGCCACTAAGTCGTCCAGATAGCTCTAATCCGGTTTCCTTCTAGACGTTGACATCAATGCTGTGCTGTCAATGGCAGTTTTCTTAAGGGGTGCCATGAACACTGGCCACAAACTAGCAACCAATAGACGAAAAAGGGTTCTAACTCGATATAGGGGAATTCAGAATGTCGCGGCAGATTTTCGGTAGAATTGCTTTGCGGGTCCATCACCTTCTCTCATCGAATGAGTAGATCCACGTGTGCTGACTTCACTCAGTCTGTAACGGCTCCTTGAAAACATTCCATAGTTCCTTGTTTCAACCATCTTTGATGCTGCATTTTCAGTATTGGGCAACATAGTGTGCAAAAATTAAAATATTTTAATATGCATATGCAAGTAAGTTTTGTGCATAGTTTAAATATTTAATGCCAAAAAAGTAATATGCATAAATTTAGAAAGTTTCCTTCTAAAATGATATATATTTCATCCTACTATCAAGTGAAATGCTTTCATGATTGAATACAAAATTAATTCACTTTTATAAGGAATACAATCTTAACAAATATTATTTTATTTATCTACTATCTTTATTACATTAGTAACCAAATTTAACATTTTATTTAAAGAGTTTATAGTTTTTTAAGCAATTGCGTTATAATACTTTACTTCCAGTGAATTTTATGAATTCATTATCCTTACATCAAATAAATAATTTTATTACCGATATCTGCGTATCAAGGGTGTTGATATAAATAGTCATTATTTTCGCTTTTTACCAGAACATGAATCTATATTAATTATATTAATTTATTCGAAAGCAATGTTGCTAAAAATATTTGTCTGACTATTTGTGTTTATAACAAGGTTATAATATCAGCTTGTTTCTGAATTTAAATATAGTATATATGTTATAAACAGTTTCTATTTTTGGTTAGGAAACTTAAAATTTGAATTTACTTTTGTCTTCTTTTAAAACGTTTGTGCAAAACAATTGTTTAATTTGGAATTGCAAATGATCTGTAAAATTTATTATGGAGAAATTCTTTTTTGATTAGTTTCCTAAGTATATCCTAAACAATTTGATTTAATGTACAAAAAATTTATTTGTAAAATAAAAGAAGTGAAATATATAATAGGATAATAATCATTAATTTTAGTAGAAAAATTAAATGAAGTATGTTAAATTCCCACACATATATAGAATTACAGCTAAAACAGTAGAAATTTACAAAACATTTAAATTTAAAAGTTTTTAAAATTTTAATAAAATTTTTTATAGGAGATCTTCTTCATTAAAACAATTTCAGAAGATTTAAGAAGCATTATACACAGTAACTTAATAATGTGTAGACGTCAATTTATATTGAATTAGACATTTATTTATTATTGATACTTAACTAATAAAAAACTGTGAGTTTAAAAAAATTAATGTTTCTTAGAAATATATAAATTAGCAACATTTGCAAATTTATTTTACAATTTATGTGAAAAATGTAAGGGTATAAATATTATTGTATACATTATGAGAACCTATAATTGTTTCAAGATAACAATGTGATTGTGAATTTTTAAATAATCAAGACTAAATTTTTATCAGTTTGAAGAAAACCATATATTAATAATAGTTATTATGTTAAATAAAGATTTAGCATCTCGATATTTCGAATTTTATAAGAACATTAAAATGTTCAGCAAAATTTATTGCAAATATCATGATTTATTCCAGTTTTAGATTATATTATTGACTTATTTCTTTGAAAGGTTTCTTAAGTAATTAAATAAAACTTTAATTAATTTTTTTCTAAATACGTTATATATACATTGAATATCATGTACATCATTAAACTTATTAAAATCAGTTATTTCAAATATAAATAATGTGAAATTACAGAAAGTAATATGTTTAAAATATATGACTATAAAGCTTATACATTTAATAATTATTTGGGGTTTTCATAAAAATATTAACACGTTGTCTTTACTTAATGAAGCTCTGATAAAATGAAAACTTAATATTGGCATTATTGCAAATGAACATTAACATTTATGTTTCGAAAAATTATTTTATGGTTATTAAATACTTTAAAATATTTAAAAATGTAAAATATTAATTTCCGTAAAATAAGTTACAAATTAAATGCAGGAATTTGATTTACAGTCTTTTGCTAAACATTTTAATATTAAACTCAGCAATCTGTGAACTATTTTAATGATTATTTTGTATTTGGAATTATCATTTGAAATTTTGAAGAATGATTTTCAAATGATGTTTTTAATTTTACTTAGAGTGCAATCAAAGGAAGATTTCTATAATTGCTTGTCATATTTTTAATAAACTATATATATATATTTTCAAAATTAATGGAATTTAGAACTAGATAAAATTTGTTTTAAGAAATCAAAAGTTATAGCTTTATGAAAAATATCTATACGTTATAATATTCACAATATAATTTAAAATATAAACTATTTTACAGGGTTTGTTGACGTCGAAAAATTTTCATTCGAAACGGTGAGAAAGGGGATAAAGAAAGTTGCAGTAATTCTTTTTATCGTTTAATACATAAAATTGCTTAAGATTCTCATAAAATAATCGTTCAGGCAAAGTAACTTTCGTGCTTGAATTTTTTGTTGAACAACTATAACATTTTCCCATATTTTCTATAATAGATTCAGAATTCGAAAGCTAGCAGTCATGATTTTCCTGTTTGCGATGATGGATTCCAGTTTGAAAAAAACAATTTCTTTCTTACTTAAAAGTGAAATTAGAAATTGTAGTATATTGAAGTTTTAATTATTTTTAAAAATGATTTAATATCGCAAGTTATAAAAAAATTCTTTTCCTTTTTTGTAAAAAAAGCAATAGAAAATTATTTAAACTTTCAAATATCTGTTTTTCTGCTTCATTTGAAATGGAAATGTTGTATCACATATTCAAATGATTGATTTGAAAATTATTTAAATTCTGGGATTATATGAAAGAGAAAATTGCTTATCTATTTAGAAGAATAATGAAGATTATCTATTATTTCATCTTGTGAAGCTAAAATTTTAAAATTAATTTTATTTATCATTTAATAAGTTAAAAGGAGTTATTATTTTAAATGCCTTTTTAAATAAGAGATAGTTTCATTAAAACGCTGTAATAAAATTACTTTTCGGCATTTAAAGAATTTCATATGAAGATTAATGATCAATAAAATAGCGATAAATTCAACATATGTTTTAAGAAATATCTATTGAAATTGAGAAATTCTATTTTACACATATTTTCAACAAAACCTTTCGAATGCCGTAAGCATTTTTTTAAACAAAAATTCTCTTAAGAGCATTCTTCTATGTATGCTTTCATTAAGTTCTTAAAATATACGTGTAAAGTAAAACTTATGTTTTCACATATATTGAGATATTAAACAAAATATTGTATTATGGAAATCTAGAATAAACATGAGATTAAGTAATCACATGTTTATTCTAATATTTGCAGCCAATTAAACTAAAAGCTGTTATTAATTTACAAGGAACATAAAGGTTCAACATGTAATTTTAAATCTGATTTTAGATTCACTTTTCTTTTAAAGAAAATATTGATCTTTTTAAGAAAACTGCAAAAATCACACATTATTATGATATGTTGGCTTGAATGGTTATGAAATCCCTGATAATTAGGACATTACTTACCAGCTTGAATTACACGGTAATGTTTTCAATCAAAAAGAGTGACAGATTGCACTTTGAATAATTCCTCTTAAACGCTCTTAATATTTTGTAAAAAAGACCCCGTTGGTGTCATAGCTCAATATTTCGAAGAAAAAGAGACGACTCTCTCATAATGATCAAGCTTCTCCTGATCGTATTCTCAGGTACTTTGATTTTAAGGTTCACGAGATTTTAAAAGATCTATGGCTGGCTTTAGATTTTTTTAAATTTTTGATTTTATAGAAACATTGCATCATACTGACTAGAAGCAACAACACAATAATATATACCATTTTAGACATATAGTGGACATATCATCAGATCTACTGATCTGATGATAACAACCTTCTTACAACAATTCAACCTTCTTACTAGAAGGTTGAATGATTAAGTAATTTAAAGAAAGTATTTATTAAATCTAAGTAATTAAAATATTAAAAAGAAAGCTAGTGAAATTTCAATGTTAGGCTCTACATAACCCATCTGCAAGTGAATTCCTGTGACATAAGTGGCAGAAAAGTCTGACCGCTTCACTCGTTCTCTGTTTCCTCGGAGACTTGATATAAAGAAGATGATCACTGTACTACCCCATCGCACATACTTGGTACACACATTCCAAGTATGTACCTGGGATATACATACATTCCAGGTACATACTTGGACAGCAAGTACCCGGAATGAAGCTGATCAGAAGGAAAATGAACTATCCGACCGGGAAGCGTTGTGGTGCAAGAGGCATTCTAAGATTCTAGTGGAGCTAAAGGATAGAAGGAAGGAACTGAAGCGAGCTCAGTATCACGCAGCATGTAGCGAAATTTGAGAGGATATATTGAGACGTGTTTTTGTTGATCGTTAAGATCAATTTGAAAAAAAGCTTGTCATTTCTTGTTATAACTTTAAATGGTTCAGTATATGTTTGTTGAATTGGTGTTTTGGCATCATTTTTAGAAAGAAACATATGGGTGCATGTCTTGATGCACAAAAACAGTTTCAATTTCTCAGTGTCTAGAAGCAGGGTTTTTCTCAGTGACCACTTTATATCTCTCAAGAGATTAACAGAAATATATGAATTTTTATTTGCTGTATAACAGGGGAGAAATTATTCTTCTGGGAGGTAAAGAGGAGAACCATAAATAAGATCAGCCCTTGAAGCATCCAAATCTTCTTTTAGAGAGGATCGGATGTCTAGAAAGACAATGTAGTGCAAAGACAATAAAATGGTCGACCTTGTTTCTCAATGGAGATATAAAATACTTTCTAAACATGAGCATTCGTTACTTTAAATACTGAGTATTCCTACCAATTAGAAGATCCACACGAAGAACAATAGGAATCAAAAGAGATATTGAAAGAAACATATAACGACTTACCACCACGTGCACTGGATAACAAAGCTTTGTAATAAAAATTAATTATATTTATCGAAACAAATTTAAAAGTTTTAGCTAAATAATATATTGATTTATTTGCTATGAAATACTTCCTGACTAATTTACATAATTAAATATTTTGCATTCACTATTTTACAAAAGATAATACACACAATAAAACCACCTCATGTAATGAATTATGCACAAGTGTAAAAAGAGATTATTAATTTCAATGAAAATATATCTCATCCAAAATATACTTCCAATAGCAATAAATAAGGAATATTTGCGGATATTATTTTAATAAGAAGAATTTGTGATTATCAATGCTGTAAATATCATTTATAAATTCAAAAGAATTTCACATTTACAAAATGTGAGGTTAGCTTTTTAATTAATGAATGTGCATAGATCATTTTTGCACCACCTTGGACTCTAACAAGAATTCTTTTCTTTTTAGTTTCTAATTGCTTCATTGTTATTATACTATTTATTTGTCTTTTATATTAAATATTATGTTAAAATGTATCCAACTATGTATCTATTAATAAATAATTTGTATGTATAAAAATATATAAAAAAAAAATGATTCAAAATTGAATTGCAAAAAATTGACTTAAAACTTAAAGGTACTATTAGGTTTTATTTTAATTCCTTCTATGTTTTCTGCATTATATATATATAGGAAAGTAGTTTATAATAAAATTAAATATAAGAAACATGAATTTATTAAAAACAAATTTAGGATAAATGTTTAATTTTTTAAGTACCTATGAGCCACAAGAAATAAATTTGTAACATCAATATTAACAATATTTAATTAAGGATTTATTATATAATTTAAATTAAAAATAAGGATTATTGTCAATAATATTGTTATTCAATTAATTATTGGAGCAATAACTTAAAGAAATTTCCCAAACAATATAAATATATTAAATACTTTTTAAATCCCTGATAACAAATAGGATGACATTATTAATTCAAAATATAAAAACCTCTTTTAATAGAGTGTAAGAATATAATTCTGAAGAAATATTTTATGTAAACTAAAAAAAATAGTGTGATTAATTCAGCTTATTAATTTCAAAAGCAATGAATATATGAAAATAACAATGAACTATAACCAAAAATTGTTAAATTTTGACTTCTAAATTCAAGCATTTTCATGTTAAACATTTTGCAATAATAAGCTTCGTTGTATTATACGTTTATAATTGCGTAATATAAGTTGTAATTAAGAGCGTATTCACCTTAAATATTACTATAATAAATGTATGCAGACTTCAAATCATGAAAAAATATTTTTTTTTTAAATTTTGAAAAAGGATTTACGGTTTCAATTCAATAGTGATTTTCTGAAAAAAAAAAAAGATTCTAGTTTAAATAATAAGCTAATTTCAATTCACTGTACACACACACACACATATACACTACTGGCCATTAAAATTGCTACACCAAGAAGGCGACATGCTACAGACGTGAAATTTATACGAAAGGAAGAAGGTGCTGCGATATGCAAATGATTAGCTTTTCAGCGCATTCAGACAAAGCAGGTGCCAGTAGCGACACCTACATTGTGTTTAAATGAGGAAATTGTTCAGCTGGTTCCTCATACACAAATTGCATTTGAACGTTGTTGTGATGCCTCGTATAAGAAGGAGAAATGCGTACCAGCACTAGCAGCCGAGAAGACAGGCATATTATCCGCATGGCCGTAATGGATCGTGCAACCATGTCACGAGCCGTGAGTCAAGAAACGGGGTAGTTTGGAAGACAATAAGTGTCTGCACGAACAGTTCGACGACGTTTGCAACAGCATGGACTCACAGCTCTGAGGCCATGACTGCGGCTTCCCTTGAAGCTGCTTCATAGACAAGAGCGCATTCAATGATGTGATCAACGACGAACCTGGGCGCACGAATGGCGAGACGTCATCTTTTCAGATGAATCCAGGTTCTGTGTACAGCATCATGATGGTCGCATTCGTGTTTGGCGGCATCGTGGTGATCGCACACTGGCAGCGTGCATTCTTCATCGTCATACTGGCCCATTACCTGGCTTGATGGTATGGGGTGCCATTGTATACACGTCTCGGTCACCTCTTGTTCCCATTGACGGTACTTTGAACAGTGCACGTTACATTTCTGGTGTGTTACGACCTGTGGCTCTACCCTTTATTCGAGCCCTTGCGAAACCCTACGTTTCAGCATAATAATGCCCGACCGCATGTTGCCGGTATTGTTCGGACCTTCCTTGATACGGAACATGTTCGGCTGTTGCTTTGGCCAGAACGTTCTCCAAATCTTTCACCAATAGAAAACGTCTGGTCAATGGTTGCCGAGCGACTGGCTCGTCACCAAACGCCAGTCACTACGGTTGATGAACTGTGGCATCCTGTTGAATCTGCATGGGCATCTGTACCTGTGCATGCAATCCAATCTCTGTTTGACTCAATGCCCAGGCGTATAACTGCTGTTATTACTGCCAGAGGTGGTTGTTCTGGGTACTGATTTCTTAGGATCTAGCCAGCCAAATTTTTTGAAAATTTAATCACTTGTTATTCCTAGTATAATATATTATGTTTATTTGATTTTATACCTGACTTTTGAAATTATACATTTATTTCATGCAATTTAATAAAAATTAAGATTTATTGTTAGGGTAAATCTCTTGAATGAAAAGCTATACATAAGAAATCATGTACATTATTAAACATTTTGTTAAGAAAGAGTTTTATGCATAATAAAATATAAAAATTTTTTAATTTCCTTTTATTTTTTATAATTCTAAAATTTTTTGTTTCAGTTTTTTATTTGTTTGCCTAGTTTTAGGTTACTTTTTACAGAGATTGTTAATGTTATCCTTGCTGAATTGTAAGAATTGAATGCAGGATATATTTAACTATATAATAGATTATAATATGTGTAATCAAAAAAATGTGAGTTTGGGACCATAACTAAAATTTTTAATATTTTAGTAAAATGTGTTGAATCTTTCATTTGAAAAACAAGAAATTACTATACATTAAAATGCAAAAAAAGGATTACAGTGCATATTTCTGAAAATAGAATATGAAATTAAATATTGAATTTTATGAAAATATATATATAATGTATCATAAAAATAATAAAATATGAGTGCACTTTTATTAAATTAAAAGGAATCGCTTTACGACTTTTCGAACTTTCTTTTAGTGATAAGCAGAAAAATTGTTAATAATATAAAATATGAAACCGAAACCATCTTCACAAGACTAAAAGTCATAAAAAAATTGTAGATTATGTTTTAAAAATTTATGTATTTCAGATTTTGGATTTAAACTGTATTTTTCATTTTTAGGGACTAATATTTTTTGACGAGTGAGTTGAGTTGCATTTCTCTTCGACTATATAAATAACGTAATCAAATATTTTTTGCAAAGCATGATATTTATGATGATCCAAATCTGATTTAGCATGATCCAAAGCATGATATTTATATAGTGATAACACTATATAAATATCATGCTTTGGAGATGAATACTTGTAAAATTAAATTTTCGCTATACATATCAAGTAAAAATTTCCAACGTTTTTCTTATCTGTGCAGGATTCTGTTATTATTTGCTTTATTTTGAATTTTTATTGTATGAACTGTAATACAAATAATAAATAGCAATGTAATAATCAAAAGTTATGTTATAAATTTAAATAATATCAACTAGATGGAAATATTAAATAAACTGTTTTTACATTTCAAAGGTATAATTAAAAATAAAATTGTTGTTTTTGGAGGTTTGTAATATTTAAGAGTGATTATCCTTTTACTGAGAGGTTATTTTGTGTTCTTACATTTCAAAGGTAAAGAGAAAAAACAAAAGATTAAGAGAAAAAAAAGATGCTATTTGCTTTATTTCATTATTAAAATTTGCAATTTTTACTCTCTGAAGCAAATTTTAAAAAAATCTAAAGAGGCTCTGTTGTAATGTTTACTTAATTTTTAAATTGAACAACTATTAATTCATCACTCATCACTTTACAATGTATATATCAGTGGCAAATTATAACATAGAGTCGGACATATATAAAGTTCTTTAATTAAGCTGTCGATGATCCTAAACTGATTTTTGAAGGTTCCATATGCGCTCGTGTACATATGCACTCGTGAAATATACACTTGTTTTGAACACATACACACGTGTACATAAATGAAAGATAATGCAAGTGCGGGCAATGAAAGAGACAGAAGCAAAACAAATGTGACTTATTTGTAAATTCTAAACAAAAGATTAAGAGAAAAAAAAGATGGTATTTGTTTTATTTCATTATTAAAATTTGCAATTTTTACTCTCTGAAGCAAATTTTTAAAAAAAAGAACCTACTTACAAAGACCAATCTAACATGTTTGTTATGATGGTTAATAAACAGTATGCCCCCAGACGATGCAATATAGGCTTTTCGAGTGACTGACCGAGACTGTGTTCTCGAGTACGGAAGTTAAGAGTCTGGTCACCAGTACCAGTGAGGTGTTTTCCCCCCACCTAATGTGCAGTCAATGTTCCAGAAAGTGAGAAATTCATCAGTTTTCCTGGAGCCTACAATTTATGACAGTGCTTGTACATAATACTGTTAACTTGTAAGTAAATATTTAGTCAAGAATATTAAATTACGTGAGCCTGATTCCTTAACGGCCTTGCCTACCTAGAAGTAGCCTATCCAGACTGAGTACGTTACATCCCTCAGACGACGCAATACAGGTTCTACAATGGCTAGGCATGCTGCGTATCAAATTATCGATTTGGTCTTGGGGAATATTACACTACACATAAAGCAATGCTCTCCGAATTTCCGTTAGACATGTGGTAGAGGGTTGAGGAGCAGCAATTTGTCAACTAAGCATAAACCACACATGCTCTAATAGATTCAAGTCGGGTAAGTATGTTAGTCAGTTCATATGGTTGATATCCTCCGATTGAAGATATTCGTCTACAATGTTTGCACGGTGAGGATGGGCATTGTCATCCATAAACAGAAATTCTGCACCCATGGCACCCCGAAACAAACGTAGATGTTGTTCGATCTCAATACCGATAAATGTGGCCTGTTATGGTAACATTCTGATCATGCAGGTTAGTTCTTGAACCTAGAATAATTCTTCCCCAAACGAGCAATACTGCACCACCGTAACATTGTCGTTCAGTGGCGTACCTTTGGTGGTAACGGGTAACTGGCTCTCTTCATATGAAAGTCTAGCTTGAATCAGATTGAAAGCTAAACATGGACTCGTCTGAAAACTTTACACAAGACCACTGTAGTGGTGTCCACAATGCATGCTCTCTACTCTCTTCTAACTGTAGGTGACACTGAGTTATGGTATGTGGAACACATCTGACAGATCTATGAGCATATAGACCAATGCACCCTAAGCACTTATATACGGTCTGCCTTTAAACTGTCCTACCGATCGCTGAAGAGAGTTGACGAGACAGGTCTGATGTTGTGCTCCGTCTGTTAACTTAATATATACAAGCACACAGTTAGCTACAAATTAATAATTTGTAAGCCTTTATTCGATTCCTAATTTCAGAGCTATAAAGTTATTATAATTAAGAATTATAAAAATATTATAATTCAGAATATAAAAAATAATTTGAAAAAATTTCAGTTGGAAAAGTGGAGCGGCACACCCTAGTTTTCCAGCCTAGCTGGCACACGAGAACAATAAAAACAAATATATTTTTAAACCAGTAAGAAAATTTTTCAAAATATTTTTATGAAAATAGTTTTGCTTATTCTGTTATTTATGGTCAAAATATATAATAAAACTAAATAGTATTAATATTCATATGGGATTTCATAGCAATGAAATGGTGAAAATATTAAAACATCTAAGAAATTATTTAAGCAAAATATTTACAACCATGTGAAATTGTTTCATACATATTTGCATTCTAAGAACAAGAGTCGAAATTTCAACTTTTGTAAATTATTTAAAATTTTATTAAATATTCTATTAAATGTCCATTATTTTATTATTAAAACTTTGTTATTTGATTTATATTAAAATTATTTTTCTAAAAACATAAGTATAAAATTGTTTAAAATGAGAAATTTAATTTCATGTGTTAAAAAGTCTACATTGTTCAAAATAATGGCAATAAAATAACCATAGTATTTTATTTCTTGAAATATCTTTTTTCCTATTTGACATGATAGTTAAGAGATATTTAAGTTTGCAAACATCAGAAAATTTTTCAAACATCAGAAAAAAAAACAGTATTTATATTTATGCAATATTAGTATTGTTGCTTTGAGCAATTTATTGACAGTTGGAAGTCAGTAATTTAATAACTAATATTTTTGTTATATTAATCAATTTATTAACACAAATGCTATCATTAGGTATTTCAAGAGTTGCAAATTTAACTATATGGAGAATATTTCATAGAATTTGGCTGGACATTAAATCAAAAAGTAGAGACATCTCTCGGAATAATCCCTGATGAATATGCCTATATGCCTTAATGTAACTCAATAGCAATATGCATCTTCCATAGATTAACTATAATCGATTTTGTATCTGAGCATTCAATTCCCAAAAGTGTTATTCTATCATTGATCTTTCAAGGTCCGTGATGTTAAAGTAATGGAATTCTGTGTATGTATTAACCACATATGTTAATATTATTTTAGTTAAAATTTAAAAATTTATCAATGTTTTAGTTTGTAATATAATAAAACTATATTAACACACACAAGAAATGTACACTGCTGAGTGTGATACAGATTGCTGATTCCTCGTTCTCAGTCATAGAACATATATGACTTCAACTTTAAATTTGCTAGTTATGTTGATTCTACTGTTCTATTAAAAGGACTTTTTACAGTAATCAATAAAATTTTATATTTTTATGGTCACTTATTTTATAAAATTATTTTATAGTAAATAATTTCCAAACCAACAATGTCATTTTTATTATATTAGGATTTGATTTTAAATTAGTTAATAATTTTCATGCTATATTGCAACCACAAGCTTTATTACGATCATATGCATAATTTTTATATACATAAATAATATTTCTATCTAGATTAATAAATACCATATTGATAGAAACAAAAAAAATCAAATGAGCTGAATGTTTATAGTTGTAAGTGTAACTTTAAGAAAACTACATTTTATTTACTTTATTTCTGACTAGCAACAAAATGAGTAAATACTTTATTGGATATAAGTTTTAGTATCATATATATTTATGTGTATGTGTGTATAAAGAATTCCGAAAATAGTTTTTAATGAGTTTGAATCATAAAATCATAATAAAATTTGTAATAATGGAAGTAACTTGTGGTGTTTATGGAATACATTCAGAAAATTTTTTTCCAAAATGAACACTATAGATGGTATAGATATATTACATCGAGGTATATGCATATATGATCATCAATATAATATTAGACAGCAATTGATTGCAAGATTTGATATCTGAAGCATGCCACCTTTACTGTACGGAACATTTGTGGTATAACATGTTTGCCAAAATGATAAATCTATATTATGTGCAGCTTCTTCAAGTAGAAATGATTTAATTGAATCTATTTTTGCATTTATATTTCATGGGATATTAAAGATCTGTATTGAATGGGATATTAAACATCTATATTGAATGGGATATTAAACATCTATATTGAATAGGATATTAAACATCTATATTGAAGGGGATATTAAACATATATATTTAATAGACTATGAAAAATCTATATTAAATGAAATATTAAACATATATATTGAATAGAATATTAAACATCGATATTGAATGGAATATTAAAAAGTTATATTGAATTAAATGTTAAACATATATATTGGATGGGATATTAAACATCTATATTGAATTGATTATCAAGCAGATATTTTAAATGGGATATTAAACATCTATATTGAATGGGATATTAAACATCAATATTGAATAGGATATGTATTTTTGTATGTCATTTCGAGAGAGAGCGAAAGCAAAAAAATTGGAGGATTGTCTTTTAAGAAGTGGGAACTTTTCCTCTATAGTGAATGTTTCTTTATAAATGTGTTTTATGAAAATTTTAGAAGTAAAGGGTGAATGATGGAGTAAAGACGTTTAAGAGGCTTTTAATTTGAAAAATATTTTATTACTTCTCATCCAAGTAAATTTCATTCAGTGTAAGATTCTCACCTCCTTTTATGTAAATATTTTATTAAAATTTTTAATTCATTAAATACTGAAAAAAGGAAATTTTGCTGTCAAAGTGCAAACTGTGCCAGAAAGTAAATATAATTAAAAATATCTGCTCATCAAAGAGAAAGTGAATTTTACTGACTAAAACTGATTAAAAAACTTTCAAAAGTATGTTGCTAAAAAAAAGAGAAATGAAATCATCACCCTTTTCATTTAAGAAATAAAATCAAGAAACAATAAACACAAGATAAATTCTAATTAATCTTTTATAAAAAAAGTTTAATTTTAAATGAAAAATAATTTATTAAATGAACGAGAAACAAAACATAAGATTGTGCTGATTCTCTACTTATTCAACCAGACGGAATATATGCAATCTTCACTTTTTGCTTCTTTCCAGATAGAACTCTTTTGTAGAATATGATGTTTTTTTTATTTTGATGAAACTATTTTATTTCAAAGAGTTTCGTAATTGTCTTCAAATAAAGGTTTAGATCACAAACTACATTTTTATAAGAAGAGTATTACTTCTTTTAGAATAAAATATTATATTCAATATTTTTTTCTTGTGTCTTAAAGGGTCAAATTAAACTCAAAATTCTAAAAACCAGTTCACGTCTGTAAAGTTTAATGTGGGGATATACATTGATTTAGAACGTGATACCAACATAAGATTAATTTACTGCTAATTAAGATATGAATATTTGATTACTGATATTAATTAATATCAAATATGTAATACAAACATGAACGTGTTTTTTAAATGCTATTAATATATATATATGTATATGTATGTATATATATATATATATATATATATATATATATATATATATATATATATATATATATATATATATATCATTTTTTTACATAATGAGGCTAATTAAGTTTAAAAATTATTTAAAATTCCAATAATAAATCTCGGTGGAAACATAAATGTATGTATATATATATATATATATATATATAGATAGATATATATATATTTCATAAAGAAAATTTTATGTTTAATTAATGCAGTAATCATTATGTATTTATGTATTATAATTTATATTTGATATCATTTTTTTTACATAATGAGGCTAATTAAGTTTAAAAATTATTTATATATATATATTGTGTTGCCATGGAAATAACATTTAAATAACAATTTCAAACATATTTTTACAAAAGAACTGTCTAGAAAAAGTTTATGTACACATTTTTACTTGAAATTTTATGTAGAAGAATTTGTTAAAATAATTTTTTTTCAACATTTTCACGTTGGTATTTCTTATTTAAAAAAAAATGGTGTTAACATAAACAAAAGAAATAATAAATCAGTATAAAAGGTCCAATGACATTTCTATTATAAAAATATCTTTTATTGTACTTAAAGCAAGTATTGCAAATAAAGTTCCAAGCCAGTGGATCGAGAAGTTCTACTATTACTTATCCTAAAAGTGTTATATTATTGTTAATTACTGCAAATGTAAGGCATAAAAGTAAAAATTACAAATATGTAGAGTATGAAGCATCAAATTAATGGACTTTTAATTAACACCTTCATTTTATATGTAAGTTTAAACTTTGTATTAAAACCTAGTGAATTTATTTTAGTACTATTTGTGCAATTCACGCCATATATCTGGATAACCATTCTACCACACTTGTATTTGACAGAGATGACAATTGTGGTTGTTTCTTTTAAAATTTCCTTTAACTGTTCATTCTAGAATCACGTATTAACGGAGGAGTTTATTATAAATGTATTATTATAAATAAACACACATATACTTCTCAAAACTCAATTTTATCATAAAATTGATTTATTTTTAAACATTCGTTATACACATTAAATTTCACAACAATCCATAAATTGTCGATAACAATGACATTGATTTTGAAAAAAATCATTTTTTATTATGAAAGAGAGGTTTTCAATTTATATACTTTAATTTTATAATGCTTATTATAGTAATTTTTGCTATATTTTTAGGAAAAAAATTCAAACCACAATATTAAATTCATATTTAATCTCACAAAGTACACAATTTTTTAATCCTATTTAACCACTAAATATATATTTTTGTATTAACTTATTAATACACTCATTGAATAAATTGATTTTGGAAGACGATTTCACATAAAAAAAATACAGGTTTAAATAAATTTTTTATGTGAATAAATTTTCTTTATTAAACACAAAACATGCCGTTTAGAAAGGTATTTGTTAAATATTAACTTTAAAACTGTTTAAATTTCAAGTTAAAAGTGATTTACTTTTATTTATTATTTTTTAAGGAATGGTAATCATCGAGTAGATCTAAATCTAAAGTGCTCTATTTGTGAGCTCCATTGCACGGAATTACTTTATATTTTTTTTTTACTTTATTACTTCGCTTAAGAAAAATATGCAAGCACATTATAAAATCAGGCGTTATTAATGTTTGCAGTTTCTTTCCTACTTTAAGGCCATATGAGGCTCTTTACATATATATCTTACACTACTGAAAACTACTTATCTGTTACTTGTAAGTTTTAAGTAAACGCAGTTTTTTAAAATTACATTCAAGGTTTCTTAGTAATTATTTCAATTAATTTAATACAGTTCACTTTACTTATGGTTCTTATGAAAGCCAGGATCTATATAGAAAAATGTAACATTAAGTAGTGTTACTTAAAGATAAACATTTTATCTTTAAGTAACTCTACTTAATGTTACATTTTTCTATATATATCTGTTTAAGACAGCAGTATTAATAAGATTTTTTTATCAAACATTTCTAAATAAAATTTTTCATATTAATGGTTTTCCTCTTTTTATTATTTACTAAGTCTATTAAGTTATTTTTATGAACATTTGTATTACAAATGAAGAATGAAGAAATTACATTTTGTATTACAAATGAAGAAAAATTTTAAAATTTTTCCACATATATCTAGTATTCATATTATTAATATCTCGATACATCCTAAAGTGATGTTTGATTATTTTCCTACGTTTGATTTTCTATACTATATTGTCATTTTTTTTTAGATTTTGTACAACCATTGTGGCCACTACATTACAATAAATTTAGTTAATTAATTTAAAGTAATTTTTAGAATAACATTAAGGATAACAGCTTTCCTACCAGTATTATTTTTAAATTTTTTTGGAAATTTTGCTTAAGAGTCTTATAATTGATCAATAACTGAAATCAATCAACTTAAGATTATTAAAAGAGATATTTCAACTCGGTAATGTTTATACTTATTTAAACAAATGTATGTATTTAATTAAAAACAAGTTAGTATTAAAGTATCTTTAAAAATATTTATTGTGAATTAACACTTGCGAAATCTAAAAGATAGATGCATTAAAATTAATATAAAATTAATCATGTTGAAATTTATATTAATATTCAATTTAAAATATAAAATAAATTCTTTATATCTCCAAGAAAAATTTATTTAAAACTACCTTAAGGCTTAAAATACTACATTTGTAGGAGTAGTTTGCATTTTTAATTTAAATAAATTAACTAAACGAAATTGTAACGGAAAAGAGCATTTTATACGAAAAAAGTGGTTATTGATTATGATGGCTTAAACTTGAGATTCACAGGTAATTACCAAATTTACAGAAATAAAACAATTTCTTTAATATAAGTATATTTTTAAGTTTAAATGAAGAGAGAATATCTTAAAGAACAGAAAACAAAAATTACAGGTAATATTTTTCTTAAAGTAGGTTGACAAATTACATATTCTTCTTTCAGAGTTTTTTTGTTAGGTATCGCATTTTAAACATCATTTTTTAGTGTTTATCTATTAAACTGTAATAAAAAAAACTTTGTTTCTAAATGAAAACTCTCCACTTCAACAAAACAGTTAGGGTTTACTACTTTCCCTTTTTATATTGAAACTAAAAGGGGTTATTTTAACTATAAAAAGTGGTTTTGTTTCATTGTTTTTTTAAATATGTATTTGATAATTTTATTAATGAATTTGCTGGTTTATTATGACAATATACTTTAATTTATTGTTATAATTATTTAGAATTCTTGTTGCAATTTATGCTCAATAAATAATAGATTCTGCACTTTAACTTATAATAAGAATAAGTATATTAAGTGCTTAAAGCCATTGTTGAAAATTAATTGTAATTCATGTAGAATACAGAAATATTGCATTAAGACTTTGTGTATAATTTTGATTTTATCAAAAAATACTATAAAATCCAATTTTTAAATTTTTATTTTAAAAATTTAAATTTATTTAAACGATTACGTTTGCTTTAGTTTTTATTTGCAAGAGTTATAAGAAAAAGTCATTCATAAATATTCATAATAAATTATAAGGAAATTAATTTTCATAATGCATTAATATAAAATGATATCAAGCTCATTTATTTGTTACAGAATCAATTCACTGAAAATGGTTTTAAAATTGTTTTACTTAGAGAAAGAAAAATATTGATTTTTAGCAAATGTTATTTGAAAGTCTAAATAGTAAAAAATGAAAAATAATGTTAATTTCAAAAGAATTTATACCTATTTCTCCATTACTAAATGTTTGATTAACTTGTGTAATAAAAGGTATTAACAGGTGAAAACGGCTGCATTTCAATGATTTATTGAACTTAATTTTAATTAAAAACTTAAAATCTGTCGGTTGATGTAAAAGTCATCATAAAATTATTACATCTTCCTTTAATAGTGCATTCTTTAAGCAGTTGGAAAATATATATTTATTATTCAACTCAAACATAAAAATTTTACATGCAATAAATTAATATTTTTCAATCTAAGAAATCATTAAATCACTTATTTTAAATGAAGTATTAAATAACTTACTATTTTTTTGAAGCATCTATTTGCAAATCAAATTTCTGTAGGATTTTATTTAGAGTAATGTTTACTTAACTTATCTTCAGATTAATTTTAATTCACCTTCAATTGATTAATCACTTATTAGGAATGATATTTAGCAAAATTTTAATCTTATAAAATGCATTTGTCGTTTAAAATTTGTAATTTAATGATACTTTGTTTTTAAGAACATCAATTAATCAAAATACTAAATATTTCTATAAAAGTAACTGAAAACTGATCAAAGTATGAAATTGGAAGGATTATAGTATATGAAAATTATCCTTTACCAGAGAATTTTTTCATATTTTTGTCATTAAAGTATATATATAAAAATATTATATATATATATATATCACATGAAGATAATTTTTTAAATCAAAATTAAATATTTAAAAAATATTAAATTGTTTTGAAATCTATAAACATAAATATATAAAGCTTTTCTTATTCAGAACTATTCAAAAATATATATTGTAAGAAAAGAAAAATTGTAAAATAAATATTAGTTTATAAAATGTTGAAGTATTTTAAAATCTATTCACTGAATCTGAAATCTGAAACAATATTTTATACCTTTTTCAGAAGATAAAATTAATTTCTAGAAAATTTCTACTTAGGACGCAACAAAATATTGTTTAAATAACTTTGTAGGACATTCTTTTATAATAATAATAGAATAAATATAAAAATATATTCCACATTAATATTGTAAATAGTTTGGAACTTTATTTCACAGCATATTATATTTTCAAATATTAGAGAGTTTTTACTATGCAGAACACCCCTTTAGAAAATCTTTTTTTTAAAGTTGTAAAATAATATTCCTTCTATTCTTTGCACAAACTTTCTTGTCAGTTGATCTTGATGAATGACACTTGAATCTTCTTCGAAGCTTCAAACTAAAAACACTTCATTAACTTTGGACTATTAGAAAATTAAGTTAAGCACACATTGGTGGAGAGAGTATATGAGAATTAAAAGACAAAATTGAGTTGCCATCAAATTTTGTAGGGTAGAGGTAAATTGGTAACACTACATTTACCCTCTCAATAAATGGGACTGAAGCAAACTTTCAAAAACAATGGCAACAATTAATCAGATTGAAGCAATAAAATTTTAATATTCTAATAGGTTTTTGAGCATTTTTTTCAGTTAACTCATTCATAGTTTGTGTAAAATGATTATCAAGTATAAAAAAATTATACTTTTAAAATATATTGAAGATATTTTAATACTCCACAACTGTAATTAGTTTTTATGGGAAGTAGCTTAGGCAATAAAGTTTAGAACACTTTAACTTCACTTTATGGGATGTCTCCTAAATTAAATATTCTTACCATTTTCTTTAAAATGATATAGTTGAAATTAATTCTAATTCCTTAAGTATATTTAATTAATATAATGCATATTATAATTTATGCACCAAGACATACGCTTACATTAATATTCTTACGATTGCGGTATAATTTAAAATTATTAACAATTTTGATATATATGTATAACTTTTTCCATAACTTAATTTCATGTATTCTGTTATGAAATATTCTGATAAAAAGTTTTATCAAAATAATCACATTAAATGTAATATGATTTTTCTTAAATTCTATATACTTGTTTTTATAACATATTGGTATTTAAGTAATATTTCTCTTAAAGTTTTAAAAAAATCAAGTATTTTGAAAATTTTTGCGTGAAACTTTTGATGTAAACATAAAATTTCTAACATGTAGTATTAATTTTACCTATTTCAAACATTTAAGCTGATGAAATTCTTCACTAGTATTATCATAACCAGCTGTTATTAATAACTTTTTTTTTTTGAAAAAAAAAAGATATTTGTAATAAATAATTTATAAAATATGTTAAACTCAATATAATTGTATTATATTTCTGATACGATGTAAGAAAATCTTAAATATAGTACGAATACTAATATAAAATGTTTCGTGCATTGTGAAATACTCACATGTCCGTAAAATGAGGAAAAATCAAAAGTGCATGGTAATCGAAAGCGAAAGAAGAATACCATTTGTAGAAATATCATTCACTTGGTCAAGAATTGTATGTGAATTACAGGAAGGCACTTGATGGCGTGGAGAGTATGCCACAATGTCGAGAACATAAGAGAGGGATAAGAGCCTGTAGGAAATAAGGAAACGAGTTCATAACCGATCCGTTCAACGCTCAGGGCCACGACCACATTGGTATGACACAGAGGACCCAAGTATATGATGTTTCATGTACAGGAACTATCAGCCACCTAGGTGTATGCTTAGGGTACTATCACCCTGGGTGTGTCCATCCCAGTGAGAATATGTTGTTTTTTCCAGGAATCGAAGCTTAGCTTCAAGTTGAAAATTCATATTGATGAGGCCAGATAGCCAACATCACCAAGACAACACTCTTAAACTCTATTGTTACAGTGTCGCAGGCTTGTCTGTCGCTCAACGGTCATTTTTTTGCACACGAGGGCTAATTAGACCGTGACCTACGGTTTAAAGTGGATTCCGAACCACTACAAACATCCATGCCCAAGGTGGGATTCGAACCCACGAACTGTTGAACCGAAGGCAAAAGTCTAACCATTCGACTGCCAGCTCGGCACAGTGGTACAGGAGTTCTCATTTGGAAGGACAACTTACTGGGCTTTAGAAGAGATCTGGTTGTTCATATCAGCACCCTGACAGACTAAATTTATTGCGACATTATTCTAGAGCAGCATGTCCATTTATTTAGGGGTACTTAGGGCTCTGAGTTTGTGCTTATGAGTGACAATGCTCGTTTTCATTTCTTGAACATCATTAATGATTGCTTTGAAAGATTGTACTCTTTTCTACTTAGAACTAAAAGTCGAAACTAAGCATTGAGAACAACTTCAATAACTAAAGGTGCAAAAGCTCGAATAATTTTCTATATATTTTAATAAGTGCTTATACAATATTTACATAAAAAGAATAGGCTGAAAGCCTCAAAAAATCTAAATTCAATGGAATTCATCAATTCAATAAAACATCATAGGATATTAATCCCTTCAAACAAACCTTTACGCACGTATTACAACTGAACAAATTCTAAAAACGAAGAACATTCTTTTTTCAACAATCACAAAATAAACATAAAATCTAACACGCGCTTATAGCGCCATCTGTTGACAATAAAAGTTAACAAATATTTCGTTACAGCTTTTAGTCAGAAGATATCTCAGAAGATATCATCAGTATGGAATGGCCAATATTCTCACCTGAATTTGATCGAACATATGACAGACATCTATGGCTAATAAATACGCAGCATGTCATCCAACTTCTACTTCTGTATTAGATTTCTGAAGAGCATTGCTTGTTGAGTGAAGTTCTTTGCCCTGAAAAAGGCTAGATAACTTGATCCTCACATACCTCAGCGTTCTATGAATTGTATTTCTTTATATGGATACGATGTATTAAACATCATACTAATACTGCTTCAATAACAATATAATTACAAAATATAATCAGTAAAAATCATTTTCTGCATGCAATTTTTAATAATGCGTCGATTTCACTGGTTTATAACAAAGTAATTTTGTGTTTTGTTTTGCAAAATGTCACGTTAATTATTTTTTGTTTTGTGAAAATTGCTATAAATCTCTCTTGCTTTGTAATAAATTGTCATGTAACTTTATCTTTTCTAAATTTCTCTCTCTCTATATATATCTATTTGTCTTTATATATTTGAATATCAACCCACATTTATATTTTTATTTTATTTCATTTATATTTTTACATTATAAACTTTACTTTAAGACCATTTTGCTCATTATTATATTTGTGTATTATAAACTTTTTAAAAAACAAATTCCACAGCATCAGTATAGAAATTTTAATTGATTTCCATACTTTCAACAAGAAACCTTATTTATTAGTTTTTCCAAATAATTTTTGCATTAATAGTTATTAATTTCGGCAACTGCTTTAAGATCTTTATTTCCTTATTTTTTTTTCTTTCCTTTAGCACGCAGTTCCTGATTTCGGGCATCATTTTAAAGCAGGGATAGTTTTTCCATTTCTATACTACTGTAATCAACACAAAACATGATATTTTTTTAAATAGTGTTATGTAATGCATATTACTTTTTCATAATTATTATGATATGTCTTAAATTTTTATGCAATTTTAATGTTTTCTGTTTTGTTTTAACTATACAGATAAAATATTTTTATTTTATCTTTATTATTAAGTTAATTATTATAGAATATACATTGATTTTCATTAAATCATTTGCTGATTCAATTCAATATGACTTCTAACTTCTGAAATTAAGCATACTTAATTGCATACTTAATTAATCTAGAATAACACAAATAATAATGTCTTCAGGTTAACTTGGACTAACAAACATACTTAACTAAATTGCAGAAACTTCTTTAAAAATGGGTACTGTGAAGTTCATTTGTGTTCAAATCCATATCAACCACTATTGTGATAAGTGTGTGTCTTAAGTAAGTGTAACACAACTAATATAACTTACAGATTAATCTAGAATAACACAAATAATAATGTCTTCAGGTTAACTTGGACTAACAAAACACTAATTTACAGATTAATTTGAAATAACATAAATAATAATTCTCAGACTTATTTGGGATAACTTACTATTAATTTACACAAAAAGAACTTATGAAGTATCTGGAGACGCCTGGGTATCACACGTGGGCAAGGCTTAATATCGCACTGGGTGGTCAGGAACTAGGCGTTACTCGTAGGAACTAGGCGTACTAGGCGTTACGTGCCTCCGTTTCCGTCTCGAGGGATTTTGCAAAAGTGTCACAGCAGCCGTAGAGATACCGTATAACTTGGTTCACCCCTGCAGCCAATCTCTAGTATTTTTCTTGAGGAATTCGCCTCGCTCTGCTCCAGTCCCAGCTTCCTTTTCCCCGACAACTCCACGTGTCCGGCACTCGTCTGACACCGATACAATCTCCGATCTTCCCTCAGGCAGTTGCACGTGTACAGTCTGTGTCTCCCCATAAAACTCGACTTCTCTTCCTCCCTTGCTGGTGCCAAAACCGGTTCCTGGCCATCTCCTTACTTCACTTCACCATGCGCTCTCCATATGAACAAACCCGGCGCCCCCTCACAAATTAGTCTCTTTGCTATCCACAAGAAAATTAAATTACATTTATTTGTGGTCAGCACAACTATTCTGGGATTATTTACTTGAGAAGAGAAATGTGAATAAGATTTAAATTTTTTTCAGGATCTTCTCATTGAAATTTAGAAAGTTATGGTGAAATATAAGCTCATTATTTTTTTCAAAATTTATAATCAATACGAAATTTAAATATAGCCTTTTTCATTCTTAAAATAAGCTGCTTTTGATAGCTAAAACAAATTATAAGATGTTTTTTTAATCTTAAAAAGAGAATTAAACTAACTCAATTTTGTTTTAGTTTATCTTTCACCCTTGAATTATCTGTACTTGTGTGTGAAAATATATCAATTAAACATATTGAAACGTTTCTTAGCATATCAACATATAAATGAAATTTAAAGGAACATAAAATCTATGTTTTTAAAACTATTTTCATATAAAAATGATTCAGTAATAATTTTAATCATGGAATTCATTGATAATAATATTACTCATATTTTTTAAATGCTTACAAGTAATCTCAATTGCTATTTTTAGAGCCATCCATATGCACTATTGTTTACAAAATTACAAAATCAAACAGAAGACATTTTGCATAAACTGGGAATCCAGATTGAAATATCAAATTGCGTGATCTAATATACATTCGTGCAGAGATTCTGTCCTTTACTTGATTTTCTTCTCCAACGTGCACTTCCAGAAAGAATACAGAGAAAGCGTGCAACCATAGACTCCACACATTTTATAACAAAATTCTAAACTTTTCATACAATGATTTATTATTTGAAGTTTGAATTTGTGGAGTTTTAAACTCAGAACGTTTAAACAAATTTTTAATATTGAAAACAAATTTTGAACTTCAAAATCATTTATGATTTAATTATTAAAAACTATTTAAACTATTGAATTTGATCTTTTAAATCATCTGAAATAATAGTAAGAAGTTAAATGTTTTTCATTTAACAAAATTTAAGTACACAAAATGCTCGAGTGAATTTTTAGAAACTTTTTTTTTAAAAATTTTTATTAAATCAATTAGACTAGTTACATATAAAGTATTTTGAGAAACGAAGCTATAAAAGAATGTGCGTGTGAAAATATTTTCTATTTGAATAATATGATTAATTTTAAATATGGTTTTTGTAAGTGTAAGATGTAACATTTTTGCAACTTTTTTTCAATTTTCATTTATATGTTGAAACAAAACTCATCTTTCTAGCCATAAATTTATAATTATTTCCTTTTCAAGGATTTATTCTTGTCTGTATTAGGTTTTTATTTTGTTTACTGATATTTTTCTTATACTTCTTTTAAATTTAATTTGAAATGTGATTTGAAATAATAAAATTTTTTTTGCCATTGTAATATAAAATGTAAGTAATGTTAAAAGTAAAAGTAAATAAGTAAGTAAAATTTTTGCCATATAAAAAGTAAAATTAATCTGTAATATTTTACTTCAAAAAGGATTTTATTTTAAAGTTGGGAATTTCCAAACAAAATATTTATTCGATTCTTATAAAAAAACAAATTTGTAATGAAATGTGCTTAATCTGAAAAATACACTAGCATAAAATTGAAAAACGAAGAAAAGTGAAGATTTCTAAAATAATACTCAAAGGCATTAATAGTAGCTTTCATATAAGTTGCTTCAACATAAGGCTTTTTCTTCATAGTAAGTTACAGGAAGTTTTGCAAGTTCTCATTAAATAATCCAAAGATTTAAGGGTTGGTACAGAATAATTTACTGAACATACTTATATCTGAAAATTACTGAATAATGTCAAAAGCAATCAAACTTTTCAATTTGGTAATTAAAACAATCAAATGCAAAGAAAACAAAAGAAAGTTTGTGCCGTTTCTTATGGTCCAAAATAGCATGACCTACTATAAATGTAGCTCATTGGTAGTCCTATCAGTAATCATCAAAGACATCCAGCAACTTCTGCCAACGTGTCTCTAGTTGTGGATTCCTCTGACGGTAAAACTTGGGAAGTTTTGGACATAGCCCTGTGAGTACTTAGCTCAAGTCTACTTCATCGGTGAACGGTTTTCCACGAAAGTGATGTCCAGGAACGAAAGAAGTGGTAATCTAATGGTGTGAGATCAGGTGAATAGGGAGAAGGGTGCAAAGTCTAAGAACCAAGTCACTCTATGGTATTCCTGGACACCCATGCGGAATGCAGACCCGCGTTATCGGCAAAGAACAGTATACCCTTAAAGTTAACGAGATCTGACTCCTTTTGTGCAATGTCCATTTCAATTGCTGTGAGTACAGGTCCTCAGTGACCGTTTGGCCCATTGCAAACAGCTCAAAGTTAACCACCATAGTCCACTAGACACTAGATTCATCATAAAGGAGCTAATATGCGGACCTGAATTTATGAAAACAATGTCTTACCATACGTTCATTCGCAGAACAATCCCCAGAAGTTTGACATATCCAGGGATTTGATGCAGCAGCTAACAAACGCCCTTTTAATCCTTAGGCATACAACTTTGAATAATCTCATTGGACAAGTAGATTATTCAAAGTTGTATGCCTACGACAACCAATGGATAGAATATTTTTCTATTTATTCAAGTAAGTTTTTTTCCCTATTGTACGAGTTACGATTGATAAATGTGTATGTTGGACCTGCCTTTATAACGACTAGTATTCCTCTCAATTTACCAGTGCCTGATACACGTTATACATTAATTTGCAAACATATTTTCACTTTATTCAAAGGCAATAATAAAATGTCAAGAAGATTCTTGTTTACCTTTTATAATAAATAAATGTAATTTAGATATACTTGTAATTTAGATACATTGACAAAAAGTAATAAATATCAATAAATAGTATTGTAACATTATTTATGTCTGAAATATTTAATATAAGTATGATGTATAATTTTCACAGAGAAATTATATATTCTTTGTGAATCTAAATACTGCTTATTTTAATATGTCTGAAATTGAAAGTGAGAACATGAAAGTGAGAATGAACATGACTTGTATCGAAAAGAAAGCATGATTTGCAAATTAAATTTTTTGCGATTACTTGATAATGGATAGAATATTTTTTTGTTTAACTTTAAAAAAGGAATGGTTTTAGATGGTAAAAACGTGGATTAAGAAATGGTGATATAGTTATTTACAGTAATCAGTAAGAAGTAGTAAAAGAGAATATCTCAGTAGGTACTTTAAAATATCCGTATTTTATAATAAAATTTAGTGAAATATAATTGAGTTTATAGTAATTTAGTTGAGGAAATTTGAAAATAAATTTTTTTTGTAAAATTCTGTTTAGCTTATAACAACTTGTTTTGATCGCAGTCTCAAAGACATTAAAACTAAAAGAACAGTTTTAAATTTTGAAGCATAGATATTTACATAATGAGCTAGTAATAAAAAATCGCGAATTTTTTTCCCAAAATAAATATTTATTGAAATTTTATAACATAATTGAAGATAATACAATGGAAAATCAGATGATAGCTAGCACAAGAAAAAAAATTTTTGGTTATGGGATACAAATTAGATTAATTGCATGCTTGATAATTATCTTGTAAATGAATTATCTGAAAATGATGGTATGCATAATTTTGAAGATAATATAATATGCGAATTTAGATTTAAGAAATTTAATTATTTGCTATTATAAGAAGCTAAAAAAAAAACTCATAGTTTTTCATTGCGTCACTTCTTATTCTTTGTGTTATAAAACTATTACAAATTTAGGGTCTACTATAATGTGATTGAGGAGTATAATGCAGTGTAAAAAAATTACATGTTAAGTTAAGATGGATATAGTTTGTTATTTGGCATAATAAAAAGGAAATAATTGATGTACGATAAACTTATTTTTTAAAACATAATGAAGCGTGTAACTCAAAATTATAATAACAAATAAAATACATATTTCTATATTGGACAAAAATATAATATTAAAACAGTTTTGATATTGAAAATCTCAAATATATGATGATACACTTGATAATGAACAATAAAAATTTAATAAGCACACACAAATTAATTCTGTACATCCATTTAAAGACTATAAAATTTATCATGTATAAAGGAAAAGTATTTGAATATCATAATAAAGTAATATAATCTATTAAAACATATAGAAAAAAATATTCTTGTACCACAAAAACACTTTTTTATACTTCAAGGGTTAGTAAAATTAAACTAAGAAAAATAAAAATATGAATAAAATTCACATGAATACAAATATCAACAACTAACTATTAAATACATTCTCATAGAAATATTCAATAGTGATACATTTTACATTTCTTGCTCTAAGTTTTAGTTGAATACTAGTATAATGAAGAATGTTTCTTATTAAATTAGATATTAAGCAATAGCAAATTTTTTTATGAATGTAGTTTATATAAAAGTGAGTTGTAAGCTATCAAATTTATTAATGACAAAAATATCAGTGAAATTCTATTTAATATTTGCTAAATTCTAAGTTTTGAATTTATAGAAAGATAAACTAATTTTTATTTTCATTAATTAGAAACCATTTACTTGCGATACACAAGTTTCAATTTCACTTTAATGTAATTATTCAAAATATTTTCCTTATTGTGAAGCAAAATTATTAAAATATGTTCTCATTCAGATTTCCCATGTGTTATTGACTAAATAACACATGGGAATTTTGTGTTATTGACTAAATAAGAAAATTATCTTAAATACAAAATTAGGAAATTATCTTGCACACCCTGTATATAGCATAGAACTTTCTAATGCATTATACTAAAATATAAATACATGTACATTTCAATAAAAACCCAAAAATATTTTTAATACATAATTTTATTTTCTATTAAATATATAAGCTATAAAAATAAATGATTACATTTAACAGAAAAAAAAGTTACTTAGAGAGTAAACTAAAAAAAATACTTCAGGTTAGAAATTGCAAATTCCTTTGAAATTCCTTTTTCCTTTACACAAATCGATATTTCCTTTCACAGAAATCAACATAGAATAAAATCTAAATATTAATCAATTTACAGTTGATTATATGCTTTCTCTTTTCAGTAATTATATTTTCTTTTTATAATTAATTTTTAGCACTTATACGCACAACAGATTTGTATACAATTTAAAATTTTAATGTTTAAATATACTCAATACATAAATTATTTCCCTTTGCCTCTTTTTTTCTGAATTGATGCACATAATTTATTAATAAACAGTTTTCTAGGTGCACTTTTTTGTACTTGTCTAGAAATCAGTTAATTTCAAATTTAAATCCATAGTAAAAAATCACAAATTTTTTAATTAATAGTTTTATTTAAAGGCATCTATGTCATAAGAATTTTAGTTAAGAATAATTGCATGTATGATAACGATAGGTTAAAATAATCCGTTTTCTCTGTTCATGAAATTAACCAAATTAGTTATTAACTGACAATGTCAGATGATATATATCTTGCTTTCTTTTTTAAATATTAATTTTGCTTCCTTTTTAAATTATATAATATTAATTTTGCTTTAAATTATATAATATTATTAATTATATAATTATATTATAATTGCTTTAAATTATATAATATTAATAAATATTAATTTTGCTTTCTTTCAAATATGTATATTTGAAAATATTATATGAAAGTTTCATATTTAATCGGTAAGCGAATTTTTATAAGAAAACGTAATGTACGTTAAAATAAATGAATTAATTATGAAAGTAAAACGTTTTCACCGAAATAAATATTTTTGGTTTTAAATTTCCATACTCCTCTTTATTTTCTTTTGAGATTTTATTCCCAGACTGTGTTGAAAGTAAAATTAATTACATTTGTATAATAGTCGTGATTATTATTTATTAGCTCATAATAATTATGTTATGTAAATTAAGCAGATATGTGAATTGCAAATGTAATGAATGTTTTTAATAAAATTATAAATATTATGCCAATGATTATTTTAATTTTAAGCACGAACACAAATAAAAGAGGTTAGTGGCTTTTAGAATGAATTCTAAACTACGGGTTAGATATTCTAAATGAGGGCAATGAACCTACTTTCATTACTTCCAATCGATCTGAAGTAATTGACATTACTATAGCGACAACTCTAATCAGCAAAAATTGGAAAGTAGATGGTAGACCTTCTGGTTCAAACCATAAAAGCATCTATTTTGAAATTCACTCTAATGTGTGTCTGGATCGCATGTTTAGAGACCCAGTTAGGACGGACTGGAAGAAACTCCAGGAGGATTTGACGGGGTTGGTGGAGCTCGGGAACAGACCTATTAGAGATAATACGATCTAGAAGTTACAGCAGATCTTCTGCACGGTAGTATTCTAGATTCTTATCATAACAATTACCTTTTTCGCATTAGGAGAGCTAAACTCCAATGTCCTTGGTGGAATTACTCTCCAGAAGCTGAAAGGGTAAATGTTAGGAAACTTTTTAATAAAGCTAAGAAAATGGTGAATGGGAGAACTATTAAACGGCTCTCACCAATTATAACAAATCTGTAAGGAAAAGCAATTAACTCTTGGAGGAAGTTCTGTGAAGAGATAGATTCTATCTCCAAAGGAGCTAGACTCCAAAAACTTCTCAAAAGGGATGAACCTATTTTGATTTGGAGGGTAATTTTGCTGCTTCCGGGAAAGAGGTTATAGAAATTATGACCAAATCCCAATTTCCAGGTGCTGGAGATATTTATAGCAACGAAGGGGAGCACTGCATTGGCTCTTTGCAAAGAGTCAATAGCGATCGATGGACAATCGCTAAAAATATCGTTAACTACAAGAATGTTAAATAGGAAATCTCTGCCTTTATACCTCTAAAAAGTCCAGGGCCTGATGGAATTATGCCCATCATGATCTAGAAGGCAGATGATGTTAATCTACCAGTAGTAATAGAGCTAGCTAGAATTTACAGAGCTAGCTTAGCACTGAGTTATATACCAAAGATATTTCAGAAGACCAGGATTGTTTTCATTCCTAAACCTGGCAAGGACACCTATGACAAAGCCAAGTCTTACAGATCTATCAGTCTTTATTAATTTTTTTTTTAAAATTATGGAGATAATCATTGATCGGCATATTAGAGATTACTTGGGTAATAAAGGTCCCTTGTATGCTCTTCAATTTGTCTATCAATCCGGCAAATCTACTGAAACTGCTTTACATCAACTGGTTTCTAAGATTGAAACCACTCTGGATCAAAAAATGCCTTGGGAACTTTCCTCGACATCCAAGGTGCCTTTGATAACACTTCCCATTTATCCTTCCTCAATGCACTTAGGGGGGCAGAGATTAATCAGACCCTGTGTACTTGGATTGATACCTTGATTTGGGATAGATGTATACAAATAGCATCTTCGGTGAATCATTGGAAAAAAATGACTACTAGAGGTTGTCCTCAAAGAGGTGTTCTCTCACCATTACTTTGGAACCTAGTTTTAAATAGCCTTATAAAATATCTAAATGATAGGGGATATTATACGCAAGGATATGCTGATAACATTGTCAACCTTATCCATGGTAAAGATTTTGATATAACTTGTTATCTCAAGCAGGATGCTCTAAGATATGTAGGGCAATGGTGCATGGATAGGGACCTGATAGTTAATCCTCAGGAAACCCACCTTGTACCTTTTACACGCGAAAGAAAACGGGAGGGGTTTTTCGTACCAAGACGTTTTTGATGTCGAAATCAATGTGGCTTCAAAGGTGAAATATCTGGGTATTTATTTAGACCAAAAACTCACCTGGGATAAGCACATTGATGACAGAATTACCAAGTAAAGAAAAGCATTATGATTTGCAGGCGAATGCTTGGTAAAAACTGGGGCTTACATCTAAAACTGATGTTTTGGATGTACACAGCTATTGTCAGGTCCATTTTCACATATGCTTGTGTGATCTGGTGGCATAAGGTGGAACAGAAGACTGTGATTAACAGACTAGGAGGTTTACAAAGACTGTCCTGTCTCTGCGTTACAGGAGCAATGTACACCGCGCCAGCCAGAGCATTGGAAGTTATGTTGGATCTGACTCCCTTAGACATCTTCATCTGCAGCACTACCAGAATGACTGTATACAGAATGGAGTTACAAAACCAATAATACAACCAGCCTGTTGCCAAAGGGCACAGGGGTATTACCAGGAAAATTCAAGATCCTACTTTCCTGATGCCCTCGGACATCATAAAAAAGTCATACATGTTTAAAAGGATATTTGAAATATTTTTTCCAATTAGAGACGAATGGGACAACAACATGTTTGAAACTAAAATAGGAGATCTAATCTGGTACACAGATGTATCACCGAAAAACAGCCTCTCAGGACTGTGAGATGCCTCTCAGGACTCTCAGCACTGGGAATATGTGGCGTGTCACCAAGAACCAGCTTATCTGTAAGCCTTGGGCGATATGCTACGGCCTTCCATGCAAAAAATTTGGTAATTATCCACTGTCTGCGACTAAATAAGAGGAAAGGCTACCACGGTAAGCGAATTATCATTTTTAGTGAAGTCAAGTGGCTTCAAAAGCGCTCAATTCTTTCCAAATCAAATCTAAAATGATTTTGGAATGCAAAAACCTTCTTATAGAACTGGCAACTAAGAACAAGGTGATCCTTGTAGAAAGGTATAGAAGGTAATGAAAGGGCTGATGAACTTGCTAAACAAGGATCGTCTTTTGTTTCCATCGGTGCAGAACCTTTTTGTGGTATCAATTTGAAAACCATAAAAACCAATGTTCTCAAATGGGAAAAACATAAGATGTATGATCTTTGGCTCAACACTCCTGGTCAAACCCACGCTAAAAGTAGGATCTGTGGATCATCAGCGAGGATTGGCTCTAAAATTCTAAGAGGTTCTAGGCAGAAGAAATGTTCAATCGTAGGCTTCATAACTGGTCACTACTATTTCAGAAAACTGCTCCATAAAATGGGCCTGTTTCAGCAAGACCCAATCTGCAGGAAATGTCATATTCAAGAGGAAATGTCCAAGCATATCATTTACGAATGTGAGGCCCTTGTCCTCCCTAGATTAACTTCTTTAGGCATCATCCATACTAGAAAGCTACACCTAGACTCCTTTAAAGGGTTATCGAACTTTATTAATAAAGTGGGTGATCCGAGCAACTGGAATAGGAAACATTGGATTTGAAGTTAACAATACAAAATTCTGATAAAAGCAGATGTGCCCAATGACATGAATATCCAATTTTAAGAAGAAGAAGAATAAGTAATTTAAGTACTACTCTAATTTACAGTAATTCAAGTACTAGTTTTGCTTAAAAATTTTGGTAATAATAAATATTGATTTATTAGAATAAAACTGTTTTTAAAAAAGTGTTTTAAGCATTCTTTAGAAAATATGTATGTCTACATTTTATATGGTACATTTTTAAATGTTTATATAAATTTTTTCGTTTTAAACATGAAATGCTTCATGATAACGAAATAATCTTTACAAATATTAAAACTGAAATTTTATATTTTGTGGAAGTTTAATAGAAAATTTAGTGATATTATTCATAATTATTGAGCCCAATAACCAGGATTTAAACCATAATGTAACCATTTGACATAGGTAAATATCAAATTTCTTATATCCAGTGATATTGAAAGCTTTTAATACTACCACCAATATTAGCTAATAAAATATAATAAAAAAAGAAAAAACGATTTTTAGTTAAGCAACCCATGAATGATCATAAAGTAAAGTTAGGTAAGTTTAATAAGTGAAGAAATCTAAAAAATGAGATTTGGAATCTGGATTAAATAACGAATAATAGTACAAATTAAATTATGACACTAAAATTAGAACAACAGGGTTCGGTGTAGTATTTGGTATTCCTTGGTTTGGAGAAACATTTTGCTATAAATCTTGGCAATAAAATTTAATGGTAATCCTGAAAATTCGGTTAGAGATATTAGCTTTTGTATAGCTGCAAAAACAATTTTGTTAGTGAAATCTTGGCGCCTAAACTAGTGTAAAAAATCGTCAAAAAATCAAAGAGTACCCGATTTTAAACATTTACCAGAACAGTATATCAAACAAATGATTTAAAACAAACACACACAGACACACACACAAACACACACACACATATATTGTACATTATATTTTTATTTAACTTCCTCCATGATTACTATTAATAAAAAATCCTATTATGAATGTCTAAAATATTTAATACATAGTTACATCATTCTTAATATATCACTTTTAAAATGTTTGACGCATTAAACTGAAAACAGTGTTAACACTATATTAGTTTTAAATGTCATATATAAAATTTTCTATAGAATCGAGGACTGTATTTCTATTATAATTACTGGAGCACCGCCGTAAACCCTTCTAATTGTGTAGTGAAAATTTTGCTCAATAATTCAGAAGAACCATTTTATAACTCAACAAAATTCACTCCTTTCGACAATTATTTTTTCTGAAGTGAAATATTTTGACTGTTGGCTTTGGAGTTAATTGGAGAATAATTCAGAAGAACCATTTTATAACTCAACAAAATTCACTCCTTTCGACAATTATTTTTTCTGAAGTGAAATATTTTGACTGTTGGCTTTGGAGTTTTTTTTCTTTTTTTAAACTTATCTTACAAATAATTACTATTTCTTATATTAAAGGATGTTATCTATTGCAATACGTTTACTGTACAAGAAGAGATGTTACTTTATGAAATACTTATAATCATACTTCTTGTTAATTCTGAATATTTAAATGACGTGGAGTCTTTGTAGGCTGGTTAATAATTCACAATGATTTCAGATTGTAAATTACTTGTTAATTAAGTAATGTATTTTACTTATACTTTTCTGTTATCCACGAATTTATTTATGATTATTTATTTATATTTCGTCATGTAAAAACCAATTTTTATTTTAGTATATTTGTTGGAAAACATTTTATCTTTAAGCATCTTTAAGATATTAAATTACCGAAATTTCTTTAATTTCGATCTTTTTTATATTATCTATTAATTTCTTCTAAATATTTGTTTTAAATTACCAAAATTCTTCTGATGAATTTTTAGTAATTAGTAAATTAAATTTATTAAAAATGTTTGTGCATTTTTCATTATATATACTTAGTTTAAGGCTAAAATTGTTTCTTATTAAAGGTTTGGAGAGTAAGAAATATAAATTTCACTAAAAAATAATTTCTTGTAAGTAAATATGAACTTCATCACTATTAAGTTATTTATTTTATTTCAAATCAATAATTAAAATAACAAAAATAAAATATCTGAAATTTATTGAGAAGGAAACAGTATCTGAAAAAACTAAAAGAATAATTTTAATGAAAATTCCCTTGATTAGCAAGTAAATAGAAATCAAATAACTGTTAAACCCTATTTAAACAGTATAAGCAAATGTTAACATAGCAGTGAACATTCAGAGCAGAAAATTATCTGTTACATTTTTGATTAAAATATTTAAGATATTCTTTTATCTAGTATTGTTCAAAAATTTTTAGAATATACATATATTTCTGAAAGGAAAAAAAGCAACTACTTTATCCATTTTCTTTTAGCATTCCACGATTTATCTTATAACCGTCTTTACCTAATTACAGTTGCTTAATAAAATGATACAGTGTTTTTATTCAATGATAGTGCCACGTATAAATCAAAGTAATTATTACGTGCTTTTTTATTCACATTTTTTGTGCAAAAAAATAGTATAACTAATCAAATTTTAAAACTATTTCGATGTAGCCTTTTTTAAGATTTTCTTGCACCAATTTTTTTTATATGGTCCTTGTTATTTGATTTTTTGTTCTTTGAATACATTCAATGGAAAGTTTTTTCATTAAGTTGAATTTGCATATTATTAGTATGCTTTTTTATTTCCCAAAATTACGATAAATTTCTTGATTTAGTCTCAAGTAAATCTAATGTTTCTGAGAAACTACTTAGAAGAGATCCTTTATTAAAAATCACGAACTTGCCTTTTAAATACTTCTAAGATTTAAATGGCAAGTTCGTGATTTATTTGCATTGAAAAAAATAATTTAAAGTTTATATTTATTCATTTAAAAGCAAAACTTTTCCATATGTTATATGAAATTCCTTTTTAAACTTCATCAATGAATTTGTGGAATTAAAACTAAAATATCAAACACACAGTTTAAATTCATATTAATTCAGCTTTTAGTATGTTAAAAGTATTATATAGCTTTACAATGAAAACTAAATGAGAGAAAACAATTTTCTTAGTTATTAATTTTTTTAACATTAGCTTATATCTATCCAACAAATTCTTATTTGAAATATGACGATTGTGAAGGTTAAAGAGAGAAATTATCTCTAAAATATGAACCATAAAATTTAACAAGATCAATAATTAGATCAATGTCAGTAAAACTTACCGAAAATTTGCACTGAAATCTGTCTCACTTAGAAATGTGCAATAACAAATACTATATCGAATAGAATAATCCTTAAAAATATCAGATAAATATAAAAAAAACAATTTTTACCAAGTACTATAATTATCCATCTTCATCGCTTAAAGAATACTATTTTACTGTAAACTCGTCAAAACTTTTAGATTACATAAAGTTGCTGCTACTTATGATACTTGGACAAGACAAGCTCGTTAGCTGACAGTTGAGAAATTAAATCAAAAGGGTTAATCTTTCATTTATTCAGAGCACCACGATAGTGAAGTACAACTTTGCTTTAAGACTCCTCCGATGGGTGGCACCATCAGATGATCTTCTCTCACAGTTTTGACTTTAATCTCGATGGGGAGGAAATTTTCTTCAGAAACCCTTCATCCAGGGTAACCACTCAACCACATGACATTTGATTCCACAGATTTAACGAGATCGTATATCGCAAGTACTTGGTGTGCCTGTTGTGGCAATGGGAATCGAATACAATCTTACAGAACGCGTTGACCTATATCCTATCCACTGGGCTACCATGGCTTTAGATTATATAAAGTACATAATTTGGAAAATCTAATTAATATGTTTAAACAAAATTTTAAATATTTCCTTAAAATACATTTCTTGAATGATAAAATGAAAGTAGTGAAAATTTATTCAACTTATAAGAAGATAATGATATAATGCTAATTATTGGATGAAGAGTTCTTCATCTATTTAAAATCTAAAACTAAATTTAGCTACTTCAGTGAAAGAAATAACCTTCATTTTCGAATAAATGTTTTGCTAAATGAAAACAACCTTATGTGACCTTTATTGGAAAGTATAGATCCAAATACTACTATAATGTTTCTCTTTTATATTAGGTTCATATGTTTTTTATATTTATAACAAAAATAAAAATAATTAATAACTATAATTATTTTTATTAAATATAGTTATTAATTATTTTTATTATAATAATAAAAATAATTAATAACTATATTAATATAATTATTTTAAACAATTATTCCCTCTTTGTTTATATTTCAATTATAATAAAATCTGAGATATTAAATATATATATATATATATATATATATATATATATATATATATATATATATATATATATATATATATATATATATATATGTATACATGCATGCATACAATGAAGTGGACACTATCAATTATGCATACAAAATGAGAATTTTTATAGCAAAAATTATTTAAACATAAATGTTTGTAAAATTTATCATGATTTATATTTATATTGTATGAATCAAAATGTATGTTATTTTCCTTCCCATAAGCAAAGTTAAAAAAAGTAAAACGTTTATTATATTTTAGCTAAAATATAAATTAAGCAATGATAGTGAATTTCGGAATTTGGAAGGAGAAGGTATATAAATATTTAAAAAATTATGAAATCCAAAAATTGTAAATAGAAATATAAATTTAAATTTTGCTTGAAGTGTATTGTGTAGACAAATAAATTTTATCATGTATGCAAATGAATCTCATTAAGAATAATGTGACTCCTTATCTATTACTACAATAAAGCATATAAAATTATATTTTATTTACTGTATCAGACCTTTTTTCTTTATTTTTTTAACATTTATGAAATATTAGTAAGTATATAAATGTTTAAGAAAACTTTGGTTCCTTTATTCTTTGGTTATACATATTGTATTGTGACTCAATCGCTTAAACATTTTGGTATAAATATTTCAGTTTCATTGAACAATGAATAAACATATTTCATGGCCTATACTTTTTTATTTATTTATTTTAATTATAAAATGCGTTGTTGTTCTCGTGTGTTAGCTTGGCTGGCAAATTGGGGTGCGCTGATCCACTTTTTCAACTAAACCGTATTTGGTGTGGAGTCCGACTTCTTCAGTACACACACACATGGCATTGGGACCCGTTTATAGGGTAGGCAACCATTCACATCGCATTCACACACAAGGAAAGGACAAAGACAGGATAGAGAGAGAGAAAATACATCCATGCCTGAACCGTGATTCGAAACCAGGACCTCCCTATCCGTAGTCAGGCATGCTGACTACTAGACAAGTTGTCTGGTAAAATGTGTTAATATGTGCAATTAAATATTTCAAAACAAGAGATTAAGCATAACAAAAATGAAAAAGAAAATTTTTCCAAATTTTTTTTCTGAAATTAATTTATATAGTTTTATATATATATATATATATACTATACTATAATATAATACATTATACCTATATCATCTATATTAAATCAAAAACATTAGAATTAGATTTATTAAGAGAAACTTTAAAATGTGATATAATAACACGCACAAACTTTATTTAACATAATAGAGTATAACAAAATATTTCATCTATAAATTTACATATCCAGGTTATTCTAGACAAAAATTTCTAGACACAAACATTTTCTATACAATAAGAAAAATATAATCCAAGTTTTGAATGATAATTTATTATTTTTTTATATATTTGAAAGAAAAATATAACAATCTAAAAAATGAAAGACGTAATAATGTATTAAGTAATGTTTAAATAGCTAGAAACTCAAACGTGCATTTCAGAACATTAATTTTCCTTATTTTTACTTTTAAAATATCTTTTGAGCTCCTTAGAAAGTTGGTACAGAATATTCAGGATACCCTTCATTCTTGTCACGTGTTCTTTATAAGTGGCACTTAAGTCAACCAGAAAGCTTCAAATCAAAAACACTTCATCAGACTCATACAATTTTAAATCTACCAAAACTCTCATTGAGGAAATATAAATTGATAGAGAGACAAAAGCAAGTTGTCGAACACGTTCTCTGGTAAGTATCTAGAGATGTAGCAACAAATGTATTGTTTCGATGAGTGAAATTGGAACAAATTTTCTAAGACAATAACAACAATTAATCAACGAAGCGTTTAAATTTGACTAATTTTTGAAATATTAATAAGAATTTTGAAGAGCTGATTTATAGTAATTTTGAACAAAACCATATGCAGAATAAGGATAAAACGCTATAATTAAGAGTGGGAAAGAGATGCTGAAAAGTTCTAATGCTACACAGCTATAAGTAATTCTTTGCTTTGGTTTTGGAATAAAAGTTAAGTACTCTTGAGAACCTATTTCTAGAGATATCGTTTTGTTTTAATATAGGGTTTAAAATTAATCAAGCACTCATTATGAATGCTACTGAAATAATACCAATACAGTCATTGAGGTTTAATAAATGGATTATATTTATGAAGTTAAAATGAAAAATACACTAAATTTGAAAATGAACACATGTAAAAGTACATGAAAACAGCGAACATTAAAATAATGTTCTGAAAAATTATTAATTTGAGTGCACTTAACTTGTCACATTAGAGATATTGAAAATTTGATATTAAATTATGTAAAATATGCCGAGAAATGTGTAAAACTCTCTTTGTAGGTAATTAAATAATATGTTCAATTAATAATCAAAGTAACCAAAATTATTTGAAATTTATTCCAACAATTTGAAAAATATGTGTCATTTTTAAAATGTATATAGTTTCTCCTTTTATATTCCATTCTTAAAATACATATACTTTTGAATAATAAAACATTAAAAATATATATAACAGTGGAAATATAAAATTAAAACCTAAAACGCACACATTAGAGTAAAAATACATGGGTGATATATTTATTTGTAAAAAATATTTATGTTGTAAAAAAGAATATATATTTATGAAAAATAATGAAAGTTATAGGTATTAATAAAAAGTTTGCTATAATATTATATACTTTATCATAAAATTATAAACAAAATAATAGGAAAAAATAAAATAAATTTGTTAATAGCAGATTTCAAATTTTTGTAGGAAGTGACTTATATTTTTTGTTAATAAATTTAATAAAAACCAAAATCATTTTAAATTCATTTAAACTGCGTAAAAGAATTCCGTAGTCTTAACTTAAATACATTTTCTGTCATAATTTAACTTTCAATGCTCAATAATTATATTGCCAATCTAACAATATATTTTTAAAAATAAAAAATATTTTAAGAAACATGTTATTTTTAAAAAGTATTTATTAAAAGTTATGCGGATAACGCAAAAAATTGGATGAAAATTTTACATCCTTATCTTTTATTAAAAGCATCCAAAATTACAAAGAATGAAAGAATTTATAACCAAGTGGATTATATATATATATATATATATATATATATATATATATATATATATATATATATATATATATATATATATATATATATATATATATATATATATATATATATATATATATATATATATAGATAGATAGATAGATAGATAGATAGATAGATATAGATAGATAGATATAGATATACACGAGGGTTACTCTGAAATTTTTGAAATACGCGGAAATTTACAAAATACAGATGAAAATTTGCAAAATAAAAATAACGGTTTAATTTTAAAATACAAAGTATTTTAACACAGAAGACGATTTTTACTGACTTACTTCAATTTGTTTAGCGAAGAATAAATTTTAAACCAGAAGAGAAAATGGAGTTGACGCGAGAACACTTTCGTGATATGATTTTCTACTATTTTAAAGCAGGATTCAATCAAAAAAATACGTTCAACGGTTGCAATTAGCATTTGGTGATGAATCTCTAACTCGTGCTACTGTATTCAGATGGTTTAGAAAATTTAGAAGCGGTCGCAATCTTCTTCAGGATGAAGAACACACAGGAAGGCCGCCGTCGGCAGTAATAACGGATAATGTGTCTGCCATACGAAAAATGTTAAAGGATGATAATCGCGGTGCCTATCAATTGATACAGAAGGAACTTAACATTGGATCCGCAGCCATACACAAAATCATCATTCATGAAGAATTACATAGGAAAAAAAGTAGTTTGTTGTTGGGTTTCCCATAATCAAACTGAGCACCAAAAAGAGGAGCGTGTCCGAATCAGTAGAGAAACTCTTAAATTGCTAAATGATGGTGGCCACTGCATCATTTCTGAAATTGTAACAGGTGATGGAACGTACATACCGTTTTTGATATTCCAACACGTCCAACAAAAGCAAAGTGTGGGTCTTTGAAGATGATTCCACGCCGACAATGGTGAAAAAATAACACGCACCGAAAAATGTGATGTATGCTGTTTTCTTCAGAAGTACGGGATTGGTCAAAGCCATCAAGTTGGAAGGACAGAAGACACTAACAGCAAACTGATATACCACTAAATGTCTTCCAGAAATTCTACAAGAATTGAATGTTAGTGGACTAATGCTTCTCAATGACAATGCATCTTCACATACAGCCGGATTAACAGTTGAGTTGAATGGTTTGAGGCATTTAATCTGAGGAAAATTCGTCTACAAAAGTGCTTTGATGCTGGAGGAGTCTGGCTGCTGGAGGAGTCTTACTTTAAACACGCCTAAAATTTTGTAAGTATAACTTTAAAAACCTAGTTGTATCTCAAAAATTTCAAAGTGATCCTCGTATACATACATACATATATATATATATATATATGTGTGTGTGTGTATGTGTGTGTGTATGTGTGTGTATGTGTGTGTATGTGTGTGTGTATGTGTGTGTGTATGTGTGTGTGTATGTGTGTGTGTATGTGTGTGTATGTGTGTGTGTATGTGTGTGTGTATGTGTGTGTATGTGTGTGTGTATGTGTGTGTGTATGTGTGTGTGTATGTGTGTGTATGTGTGTGTGTGTGTGTGCATCTGTGTAAGTATATGTATTTATATAATTACATGTATACATTTAAACGTTAACTCTAATGATGATTTTCAAATGATAAGAAAGCGAATCTCAAAATACGAAATGCATTTTATATTCGGCCCCTAATAGAAAGCTGTGATTCTGATGGAAGCACATGTTCTTGTCTACAGAGATATTTGTCAGAGGCATTACTCCTCTCTAATAAGAGATAACCTCTTCATCTTCTTCTAGGGCTCACCCCCTCTTGTATGCAACTCCCGGAATCTATCTTGGAGCACCCCCGCTCTCAAAGGTCCAAACTCACACAAAAGATACTTTACAGAGAGCGTTAGCCCGTAATGAGATGGCGAGTCACGTGATTGGAAAGGGCCGTGCGGTGACTCATCCTCTAGCATGACTCCCTCCTCCATCATATACTTCAAGTGAAGATACAATTTTGAATGCATTTCCGAGACAGCGAATTCTTTGTGTCTGAAACTTTTAAGTATACATAAGAGGAATTTCAGAAGTTTCGAGATGTGAGATTTAAATATAAGACATCACAGCTTAATGCAGATGTCTTACTGTTAAAGAAGAAAATTTTGATTTCTTATTGTTTTCGATAAGGAATCAAATAATGGTAAGTGCTAAGAAATTAATAAACCAGCTACACATTTTTGGTAAAATTGAAGTAATTTTATTGCTTTTGCCAAATGAAACTATGAAAACATTATATATAAAGAGTTAATAAAATCACATGAAAATATATGTTCGAAAATATATATTTTCTAAGCAAAATAAACGTATAGAAAAATATACATTCACGTAAACATAAATATAGAATCTTGAATATATATATATATATATATATATATATATATATATATATATATATATATATATATATATATATATATATATATAATTTTATTAAAGTTTTGAAATTCATAAGAAAATTTAAACAAAGTTTAATACATTGAAGTTAAATAAGAAATTATCAGTGATAACTTCTACGACTTAGAAATATTATATGTATACCTATATGATAGCATATCGGAAAAAAAAGAAATATTTAAGTTCTTACACATTATCTAAGTACACGAGAATATTAAACATAAGTACTATGTTTAATATATGTATTATGTATACTGCCTTGATGTTTAGAAAATAACTATTTAAAAATCGATTTAAACTAAATGCACAAATCGATGTTTACATACATAATAATTCTACATTTCTAGATTATGTTATGAGTAATATTATTATAGACATGTATCCACTTTTTCTTAAGTCATTCCTTAAATTGCAGAGAGAAATGAACACAGTCATTGGTTTTTATATATTTCTATTTCTGATGTCAAGAGGAAATTATGTACTAACAGAAAACATTCTGTTCAAAATACTAATCAAATATTAATTTATTATTTCTTTTATCTTTATATATATATATATATATATATATATATATATATATATATATATATATATATATATATATATATATATATATATATATATATATATATATATATATATATATATATATATGTATATATTAAAAATTAGAAAATTTATAATATTTTTGGCATTTTAATTTGGACGAGTTGAATATTTGTAGTAGTTGACACTAATAAAGATAAATTTATAATTTTGTAGAATAATTCAAAACGTATATAACATACCAGAGTGATAATTGCATTTTTATATGAAGGTGTTTTGACTCAGTAATTATAACGATATAAAGCAATGTCTAATTATTTCAGTGACTTTGAAATTGAAATTATTGGTGTAGTGTATCTTTATATGGAGTTTTTAGAAAAAATAATAATACTTTTGCTTCATCTTAAATGACTCAGAATATACATGATGTTTCCCTTATGATCAGCCAAAGAAAGCATTGCATGCCATAGCCAGTGACTGGAATGCTAATCATATTCTCAATATCTGGAA
>CM057811.1:72959467-73109467 GCA_030067965.1 Latrodectus elegans | reverse complement strand
TTTTTTGTTTCAGATGAAACTTAAAGTATTCTTTATTCTGCGAATGTGGTTCTTCGAATAATTCACGTTGAATTGGTAATACGTGACTGTACTTTAAACAAATATATCACATGAAAATTTTAGTAATGGTATTAAAAAAGTCTATGTATGCTTTTTCGCTTATAGCAGTCATATTTTTTTTAAATACTTCTTATTTTCTTCTCAAAAATGCTGAAAGCTTTTCGTTGTAAAATAATAATTTGCTGGAAGTCAGGTATTGATTATTCAGTAAAATGCTTAAAGCATATGACTATCTACATTTACATTTAAGTTTGCAAAAAAGAGAAAATTATTAAGCAGAAAACGGAAATCAAAGTACTCATAATTTATGTATTCCTTAGAGAAAAAAATGCATTATTTTTCCTTTTCATTAAAAATATATCTATTGATCAAAGAAAGCAATATTTTCTTAACCAATATCAAAAGAACTATGATTAAAGTTTGAAAACAATACGGAAACACGAAATGAATATAATTTAATTAAAATCTGAACTCACATAAGATTGATTATTTACTATAAAGAGGAAATTTTGAAAAAAAGAGTAAAAAGTGTATAAGAGAAAGTGAATTACAGGGCTAATTCCTGAAACTGAACTAATTTTTTATAAAGTTTAAAATAATCTTTTATTTTCTTATTAATAATTCTTCTTATCTAATAAATTTTATTCTTAATACTCAAGAGAATTATTATAAAAAGGAATATGTAGAAAATCCCAAACATTTCGTAAAAGAGAAAGCTCACAAAGGACTTTCTTTATAAAATGTTTCCTTAGGCTGCATTTATCTGTGTATAGCACACTTTGAAAAAATTAAGAAAGAAACGGTAGAAATATAAAAAATTTACTGTGTTTAGAATATAAATGTATGGAGTTTTATGTAATAATTTTCTGAAGAAGAGAAGAGTTTGGAACTATGATTAAAATTATTATTATATAGGAGGATTTTTATCTCTTAATTTCAAATAATAGATTATATGTGCTAACATTCCTTTAAACCCTTGCAATGGTATATATATATATATATATATCTTTATATATAGATATATATATATATATATAGTTATAGATATATATATATATATATATATATATTTACATTTTTATATATATATATATATATATATATATATATATATATATATATATATATATATATATATAGATAGAGAGATAGATATACATATGTATATATATATATTTATATACATATGTATATATAGATATATAGTAATTTTAAATTTATAACTATTTTAGAGCTTTTCTACTTGAAATTAAAATAATGTCATAATGTCAACCATTTTATTCCTGTCTTTGTTTTGGGGTATATCCTGTGTATCGATTCTTTTTTCAGGTATCACTGGACTTTTTTCAATAAAATCTTACTAATAAAACTATTTTGATAATTTTATCGATATTTATTTTTTAATTTTTAAGCATTGAGTTTTTTTTCATGGATTTCTAATACAAATATAAATTTTCTGTCTTTTGCGTATGATTTTACGTAGTTAGCTGCATTTATCATAGTATTCCTTAGATTCCTTCTTAAGATTATATAAAGATTCATCTCCACAATAATACCAAATAAATTACATAACTTTGAATTAGTGTGTTTTAACACTTGCGAACAGATGTTTCCTTGAATTTTTGGTCATGTCAGTTGAAATATTTTTTTCATTCTTAATTCTGCAAGTAAATGGTCTTATTTACTTAATACATTTGTTCGTGTTTCTTTATAAATTCTTGGGTAGTAATAAAGGCTTTTTTCCGTTACTAATTTTAGTACGCGGTATTCAGATTAGATGTGTAAGGTAGTTTCTTGATAAAATATAATCTAAAATTTAAGAAATACATTAATGCTTTGACAAGTTTTAAAAACAAATGAAAGTTATTTATTTTTTTTCAGGTTCATTTGTTTTCATGAAGTGGTGGTCTCTACTCAAACAAGAGTAGTCTGACAAGAATCATATACCTGATGTTTGTTGACAGTTGAGACCAGCGAACTCATCTGTACCTAACTCTAAAGAGCTTTACCAGTTTAATGGGAGCTTCTAGGACTTTTATTTAAAAATAACTAAAAAATGACAAGATAAAATTTTTTACAACCATTGAACATGATTATTTTACAACATATGTCTTAATATATACAATCAGATTCTTGTTAATTGTAAGGATGAAAACAAGATGACAATATCATGGAATTTATACAGTTAACACAAAATAATTGTAATTTTGCAAAGTTCTTGATTATAATTAAATTAAAATTGATAAATCATATTCAAAATAGTTTTTGATATTTTCAAAGACAAAGCCATAATTTGGTCAAAAACATTGCTAATTATCTAAGTTTCAGCTGAATTCCAATTTCAACAAACTATGTTTTCATTGTTTATTAAGAATTGAACTGTTTCATTCAATTTCGCTCTCGCTGTACGATTTCTCAAAATTATCTTTTTTCCATATGATCTTCTAATTTTCTCTGGGTATGGTGAAATGCCAAGATAATGTTAAGGAGCATATAATCAAAAAGTGGGGTGGGTTTCCTTCATTTCTACAAGTGCAATATTTGGAATCAGAAATGTGGAACCAATGGAAGTAATATTGAAATGGTCCATGGCCCGTGAAAAAAAAAACCCGTTCCTAATCCAGTTACGGGTTTTAATGCTATCATTCGGTATTATCTCACGAGCATTTCTACCAGTTATTCCATTGTCTCTTTCTTTCTACCAGCGATCCATAATCCAACTATCAAGTAGGGATTTAGTATGACAACGTGGTAATAGTAGGACCTGAGAAGAATTACTTGATAATGCAGCCGCTTTTGGAAGTCTGTCCGATACCTCATTTCCTTCTGTACCTTGATGGGCCTTTACTCAACCAATCCTGATGATATCTACTGTTAGGAGAAATTGCGTTTCTCTTACCATTGGACATTTGTTATAAGGATTGGATAAAGATTTAAGGCACTCTTGACTATCTGACCCGATGTTTGTGGAAAAGGTTGTGTAGCAGCTACTAGTATGTCTTTTCGCATAGCATAGACTTCAGCTTGGTATATTGTGCTCTCAGGTTGTAGCCCAGTACTCCAAGTACTTTGTAAACGGAGTTCGAGTATACTACCATTCCAAATTCAACTTTTTCTTCTATTTTTTAATCTTATGGGAAAATTGACAGATAGCCTTCAATGTCACCAGGCATAAGATTTTGGTTTTGTATTCTTACTTCGCTCTGAACATTGACGACACCAAAATGGACTGTTTCTGTCCATCCTGTTGTCGTCAAATACTGTTTCTTCTTTTATAACCTTCTCAATCAAATTTGGTTCAGGAATAATGGGATCAACTTTACTTGGAATTTTTTGCCCTCGCATGACTCATAACATTTGTTTCGGCTTCTATTTTTAGGTAGGGAGGATGTATTCTACTTATAAGTTGAAGAGCTGTTGTATGAGTCGTTCTAAACGCACCAATACTATTTAACGAAAATCTTCTTTGAATTGAAGTAAATATTTTTTCAATCCTTGTAGTTAACGGTGTTCATCAAATTGTTGCTCCATGCGCCATCATCCTCTCTATTACAGTTTGATAAAGTAAGACTTGGTGTCTCTGGGAAATTCCAAAATTATTTCCTGCTACCCTTAAGCTTTTGTTATTAATGCCATAGCTCTATTTGCCTGTGATTTTAAAGGGGTTCTGAAGTGTAACCTTTTGTAGATTAGTACTCCCAGAAGCTTAATCTGCACATTCCTTTAAAATGAACTAGTGCCTCTGTTACTACTTTGCCAAAATGTTTCTCACTATTTGCTGCTACCACGAAAGTGAAATCATCAGCAAATGCTTGAATATGTATCATGCTTTCTGGATCATGTTTTATATTACCCCAGTATTTTAAGGACAATATCTGCAATTATATTCCATAGATTTTGGTCCATTACAAGAGCCTTGTAGGCAAACAATAGTTTGTTCCTTGCTAGCTGAGGCATCATTAGTTGGCATAATGATTCTTTTATCTTCAAGATTACTGTTAAGTAATTTTTTAATGTTCTAAGGATATTTTGTGGTTTCTAAAATGTGCTTTAATTTGTAATAATGAGATGTATCAAATGTTCTTTTGATATCAATCGTGACTACGGAAGTGTGTAATTTTGCAGCTCTGCAAAAGTTAATCTTATTTATGAGTGTCATTAGAGCATCATCCACTGATATCCCTTGAGGGAAGCCAAATTGATGGCATTTAAAACAGCCAGAAGATTTCAAGTAGTAATGGAGTCGTTTATTGATATTTTCTCAAAGAGTTTACCAATAGTGAGAAGGAGAGAGATTGGTCTATAGGATTGTACATCATTTTTGTTTTACCTTCTTTAGGAAATAATATAAGTATGATTACTTTAAGGCATTTGAGAAAATAATATGGATGTAAGCATTTGTTTAGGAGTTTGGATAGAAAGTCTGGAAAGCTTTTACGTATGTTCTTAAGGATTGAGTTATTTATCCCATCATATCCTGGTACTTTAATCCTTGGTAGAGACTTAATTGATCGTGCATGTTCTGCATGACTAAAAGGTATGTCATTCGGAGTAAATTCAATATATAAAGGTGGTTGAAAAGGTAAGGGAATTGGATGTTCTGGGAAGAGATCTTCAAGGATCTTATTTGCTATGTCCAGTTAAGAGTCTTTAAATATAGTATTTGAAGATAGATTAATAAGGTTCATGATTGATATAATATATATTGTTATCATTATCTTTATTGACGCTAGGTTCTTCATCTGGGAAGAGCAAAACATCATTTTCAAAATAAAAATTAACTCTCTCTAAGTTTACTACAGGCTTGGTTGTCATTCTTGTCTCTTGAGCTAAGATTCTTTTTGCTCTAATTCTTTGCTGAGGTATGAGAGAATAATTATCTGTTTCTTCGATTGGAGTGGTAGAATTAAAATCAATCTTCTCTGAATGATACATATTTATTTCTTTAGTTATATATTTTGGCTGATAAAAAATCCTTATGGGTAAGTCGTAAATGATAAAATGATTTTAATTTATAAATCACATAGCTTTATTTTATAGATTGCTTAAATGTGTATAGTTATGGAAGAATTAATAATTTAATCTAGTTTAGAAATTACTAACAGCACTGTATTGAAGATATTATTTAGTAAATAAGTTTAAGTATAGAAGTAGAAAGTTAGCTGAATACTTGGATCTAAAATCAAACGGATCTTGAGGATTTGTTGAAATGCTGGCCAAAATTTTACAAATAGTATTTAAAAATTATGAATAGATTAAAATACAAGATAATAAGGATCTAATGTAATGAGAAAAATTATGTGTCTCTATAATTAATAGGAGATTAAATACAGGCTTAATTAAAATTCGTTAATATGCTAATCAACAAAAAATAATTAGTGCACAAAGGGTTAATATATACAAACTGCAGAACGAGCATGTACAGAAGCTAAAAGTAAACTTAGAAATATACAGGATAATAGCATAAAAGATTAAGAGTGAGATTGAAGAACCGTTGGCAGAAAAACAAATAAAATACTATTACTTCAAATACTTAAAAAGTAATATAAAATCAAGGATAGTAAGGTATTGCAAAAATAAATATTGATATCAATCAAATATTAATGATTAAGGACACAATATACCAAAAGGACAAGCTTAAATAATATTAATTAAATTTATGCTGACAAATTAAAAGCAGAATATTGTAGCAGAGGAAAGCAAATATTTACTTTTTATTCAAATCTCATGACCTTTTTTTAAAATGAATTAAAAATCAATTATTGCAGTCAGAAAAAATTTTAGTATTGTTTTAGTCACCGGAAGTTAAAGATTAAAAGAACAAAAAATCCACGCTATGCTATCATTAGTTTTTTATTATTGATTACCTAATTTTGAAAATCAAAATCTTCATGAAAAAAAAAAAGAAAAGAAAAGAAAAATTTGATATTGTATTAATTGATATGTAAAATTGAAAATAAGTTATATAAATAGTTGTAATTAAAATTTTGAAATTTTCCGCAAAAGGTTGGCTTTTAAGTGTTACATTATTTAATAAATGATATAAAATATAGGGACTTACGACTTTTCATTAATTTTTGAAGTTGACTTGAGATTAGAAAATACTTTCATGGATAAGTATAAATTCAAATTTCAACATAAAAATTCATGAAAACATTCAAAGGTTTGTTTTTTGTGAGGCATTTACAGGAAGCTTGAAATGTCTTTTTGATATGGTGATGAAAATTGAAGCTCTGTTACATTTAGGTGATAAAATAGTAATTATTTTATAGGTGATACAATAGGTAATGCAAAATAAATTTTATAGGTGCATTCCATAGGTGATGAAATTTTGTATCCGCAAATGGAAGTCTCAAATGCCAGTGCAAGGGAAGTGCATGCCTCTGTTGCTAAGGGGAATGTTGCTGCCGGAAGGGTAGCGTCATTTACGCGCCATTGAAAATATACTATTATTTTCAGAGCTTTTTGTAAATAACAAAGAAGCTATTGCAGGACATAATCATGAGATTTTGGTATACTTATTATAATTTTGAATTTATTTGGTGTAACATACGTAAATATTCAGCTAAAAAAAAAAAAAAAAAAAAAAAAACATAATCCTTTGCCGATTGAGGACAGTTCAATGTACGTATATGCAGAGACTAATGAACGAGTCGTAATGTCATTTGATGTTGGTAGATAATTCATTACCAGAATGAAATGAACTTTACTCAGATAGTTATACATCTAACCGCATAAACTAACCATTTGCTATATAAGCATTATTATGAATTCAATTTTCTTTTCAAAGAAAATAACTTACAAAGTTTCTTAATTTTTTTCCTTTTCTGTTGTTAAATGTCACTAATCATTGTTCTAATATACGGCATAAATTCTTTTGTAGAATAATTTCACCATGTTTTATCCGAGAAGGTTCAGTTTTTTACATCAAATTATTGGGATCATAATATAACCCACAGTTACATTTTAATAAACAGTTTGATAATTTTAAACATTAAACTATTGTGTATTTTAAAACACAGTATATAAATTAGTTATCCTCTGATTAAAATATTCCATAATCGCTATAATTCCCAGCCTTTTTTTTTGCATAATTACGCAGAAGATACAGATTACATTTTAAAATGTTACCAATTATAAATACAATTGTGGAATTTTAATGAGTTTGATGTTTGAAAGTGCTTTATAACATCTTTTAATATTAGGCAAATTATTATTGGTATTATATACTCATGTGTAAGAGCTCATGATTCACTAGAAGAATCAAGTTCTTTAATATCTGATTGCAAGTTGGAAATCAATCTAGAATTTAATAATGCGAGATGAAGGCTGCGTTCTTATTTTCTACACAGATACAATTCCAAATGGGACATAAAATATTTTCCATTTTCCATGAATGACAAAGTATGACTCCCATGTTAATAGAAATAAATTATAAAAATTTCAATAAGAATGTATCTTCAAATTATTTTTACACATTTGAAACTTATTTGAATATACAGCATTATTGTTATGCAAGAGTAAAAAAAAATCTTAAATTACATTTGGGAATAAATCAGTCAAACCATCAATATTTTGTTTTAATTTACATGAGTTTCGATTCTCAAGGAACACATTGTTAGAGCATAAGTCAAAAAGTGAATGTACATCTTAATCGAAATAAATTAGCTTTGATTAAAATTTTATAGTGACAAAATGAGATTTCTTCAAGGGAAAGCAATTATTATCACATTTTGCGAAATAAGAAACAAATAATCACAATGGCAAATGCAAAATTTTCTTTAATATTAATACATTTTGGTATTCAATTCTTAAAAAGTAATGTATTCAATATTAAATATGTGCTAAAAATATCCATTCACCTCACATTGGAAATTCGCTATAAATTCATCTTTTCTATATTAACTTAATACAGTTTGATAATTTGAAAATATACATTTACTTCAAAAATTTTTGAAATCACCGTGAGCATTGCATTTCCTTCTGTTGGTCTAGTTACATATTTGGTATAACTAAGTAACAAACTTAATTTCTAAGTTATACCAAATACTGAATATTTTTTTTAAATATTCGTACGTAGTTTAGTACTTTTGAAATTAGAAATTGATTTATCTTTACCAACCAGAATTAATTAAATAAAAAATCATTACTACTCAAATTTTCTCAATTTTGAAAATATTTTATCATTTTATGATAAATATTGTAATGTAAATATATAGGAAAATGTTAAATGTTTTCAAAATTGAGAAGATGGTATAAACTTTCTAACACAAGCATATTAAGTACCCATCTATATTATAAATAAGCTCATGTTATTCCAAGAAATTTATTAATAATTTATTTCAATCTTTCTTCAAGAAAATGTATTGAGAATAATTTTTTTTCAAACATAATATTCATATTTATAATATTTATTCAATCACACAAAAGTTTGAATAATGTTATTCTAAAAGTATCTGTTTTAAGTATTTTAATTTTTAATATGTCACTCAAAAACATATGCATGAAACATTTATAAGTAAATATTTAAAAGTTGTTCATATATAAGGAAACAGATATGAAAAGTTTGAAAATTCAGTAAAAGTTTTCACTTATTTTTTTTATTTTAAGACATTTATTTGTAAATTGTCTCTTTTAAAATAACGAAAACATTTTAAGACAAATATAATTTCCAAGCATCTTATTTCAAAAAATGGATTTTTAGTGAATATGTACAAGAAATTTCAATTCATATAATACTGGGAGAACTAGATGTTATTAAATAGGAGTTTTAAAAATTTTTGTGAATTTAAGTTAGTATTCTGTACTATTTTCCAAAATTTACATTGAAATAATTAGAAAATAATAAACATATAGCGCAAGGTGAATAAATTCTCATATGCATTATTTTATATGCACATAAATACATTATTTTATATACATATTTTTTCTGTGTATGAGGTTTTTGAAAAGAAACTGAATAAGTATTTATAAACATTTATCAAATAAACTACCCCTATCGAAAGAAATGCGAAAAGAAATTTTTCTTAGATCTCAAGAGAGGAAATATTTGTTTGTAATACTTTTCTCAGATTGATATGCAACAAATCTTCTTATTCAAATACACATTGAATTCTGATCAAATCATAAACTTATGAAACTGGCCACGTATGGTATTACCAATAATGTTGATTTCCCTCTCATACTCTTATTCTAAAATGTGGAATAATGAATAAAACATAAAAATATGACTTTCTAAGTTCCACAGATACTGAGATTTTCGATAAATATATCAAATTTATTATATTAAGATAAATCTGAATCAAGTGTATTTTTATTCGTAGTTATGTAAAAACAAGAAATTAAGACATTTGAAAAATAAATTGCTGGTCTTTAGTAAAAATTTTTATTATTGGCATCTTTTAACACAAAATTTCAAATATTTACCACTAATTGATATTTAAAATTCAAATTAATTACAGTAAATAAATATTTTATTTCACATTTTTTAAATGTTTCCATATCAATGAAAATATTACTTTAATCCAAGATTAGTCCACAAAATTAAAATGATGGAAAATCTTGGATGAATGAAATATATGTGTTACTTTATTTATCTAGAAATTAAGATTAGAAAGTGGTAGCATGTTACAGAAAAATGACTTGTGACCACTAAAAATAAAAAACTAAAAAGATTTTTAAAAAATTAAAAAATGTTGCTTGAATATTCAAATTTGCGTTCTAATATATAAGTGCCAAATGCTAAAAAATATGAAATGACTAATATATAGCAGATAAAAGCTCAATTGTTATGAGTAAATTATTAATGACTATATTTGCAAATTATATCGTTACATTGATATATTGTCCCAAATCGATAAAAAATAATAAGTATTGAAAACAGTGAAGATAGACTAAAACAATATTTTCAAAGACATAAATGATTTTCTACTTTTATAACGCTCAACTTTCACTAAATTAAATAATTATAAAACATATTTGAATCTCATTGATAGAGCAACATTTAAGTGCAAATTTTGGTTTGAATGAGTCCTAAAAAATTACGACTCCTTGTAATTTTAATCTTTGGCAAATAATAACAGTAATAATGCATTGACAGGATAAGATATGCAAGGATAATATGTATTGAAAATGTGATTCAAATAATTGTTCAAAATTCTGTAAAATAATGGTAGGACTTCCTAATAATTTTAGATAAATGGTGAGATTAATTAACTGATGTTTTTAAGTGAAGATAGACTAAAACTATATTTTCAAAGACATAAATGATTTTCTACTTTTATAACGCTCAACTTTCACTAAATTAAATAATTATAAAACATATTTGAATCTCATTGATAGAGCAACATTTAAGTGCAAATTTTGGTTTGAATGAGTCCTAAAAAATTACGACTCCTTGTAATTTTAATCTTTGGCAAATAATAACAGTAATAATGCATTGACAGGATAAGATATGCAAGGATAATATGTATTGAAAATGTGATTCAAATAATTGTTCAAAATTCTGTAAAATAATGGTAGGACTTCCTAATAATTTTAGATAAATGGTGAGATTAATTAACTGATGTTTTTAAAAAAACCTTTATATAAAATCGAGATTAAAATATGAAAAAAATGAGAAAGGAAGAGTAGAAATTCAGTTTCACAATCATAAGCTTGCAACTAAAGATTATGACAGAATGCTAAATAACGTGCTTGAAAAAATAATCTGTTTATTTTTAGATAACTAATGGAATAAGTTTATAAAAAAAGAGTTGGGTCTTCCTACGTATTTATTTCAGATTTACTCTATTTTTATTGTGATATGTGGTTGAAAATAAACTTAATATTTATAAGAAATTCTGAAAAAAATGGATGTGAGTTGTGCGATCGACATTGATTTGAATGACCATTCGTTTTCCAATGCGACACTTTTGCACACATATTCCACAGCAAATGCTAACAAGTATGTTTTGTTAGTCCTTTCATTCAGAACATTAAAGCTTCTATCCTACAAACATGAACTTTGTAAATTACAAGATCAAAAGCATCAAACTAATAAATCCAGTATGATCAAATGATTGTTATTACGGATTAAATGGTGACAAATTTAATATATAATGTGGCTACGATATAAGCTCTGTGATATGTCGCGAATGTGTCATATGTGATATGTCGCGAAATCAATGAGGATTTCGAAGCATCCTTTGGATATAAAGCATATACAACATCTACATATTACTGAAATTGTTACGGTTTAAGAACTGCGGGTTTGTTTTTAGCAATTACAATGCAAGCAAAAATCACAAATTTTGAACAAATGCCACGCCATGAATGAACCAATGCCAGGCGGGCCACAAGTATCACGTTTCAAAATTTTGATGGCACTCACAAAAACAAAATTATTTTTTATAAGTTATCTTTTTTGATAGAAATGTATTAAAAATTATTATTCTACGCTTAATTTATAATATAAATTTGTAGTACTGAATACCTGTCTTAGTATGTTAACTGGAACCATCAAATTAAACATTTTATTATTAAAATATCACATGAATTATCTCGAAGTATATATAGATGCGCATTAGATAAAAAAAAATTTTGCGTATCCAGTTTCGCCCTCTAATGTTATTGCATGTTGTTGCCGTCGCAGCGCTCGAGTCAGAAGACAGACTTAGTCATTTTTAGCAAACCGTCGTCTTTGAAACTTCAGTGACTTGTTAAAAAATAAAACCGTTTAATGTAAATAGATATAGTGTTACAACTTTAAGGTATTAAAAGTTACTAAACTTATAATTTATGTTGCTTATTTTTGAACAATAAAATATAGAAATATTTAGTAAAATTACCTAGTGAATTAATATATTTATTATTTTCTTGTAATGGTAATATTTTTAAAAATGTAAAATTAAAATTAAAAAAAAATTTAAAAAAATGTTATTTTAAAAATGTAACGAAATATGTTCTTGCAAACGAATGCAGAATATATTATTTATTTTATATAACAATATTATTAAAATATATATTTTTAGAGTTATTATTGGATAAAATAAATAAAATTGCATAACTTAGAATTTTAACTACATGGAATTCATTTCTTTACATGTTTAATTATTTAAAAAATATTAGAAAAGGCAATTTTATCAATATTTTCATCGATGGGGGAATGTGAATCCGTATTTTCAGAATTATATTTTATAAAAAATAAATATAGGAATAGAATGACGGATGTGTCGAGTTCTGCATGCATACTGTTGAAATTAACTAAATATGAACCAGATATTAAATCTTTATCATCTTGTGTAAACATCAACAAAAATTCCATTAAAACAATTTTAACATGAATTTTGTTTCCAGTATACCGTTTTCTGTAAAAAATTGATTAATAAAAAATGTTTAACTAAGAAATGTTTTTATTTGTTTATTTAATTATGCTTACGTATAGTTTTACCACGCTAAATTTCGAAGAAAATTTCATTGTGGCACGTTACCTATTTAAAAAATAAATTTTATGTCTTTGTGGCTCGGATATCAAAAACGGTTCGCCATCCCTGGCCTATCAGAATTTATTTGATGATAAACACTGAAGACTTGAGAGGATTATGCTCTCCAACAAATCAGAAATGTATCTTTGGCTCTTCAGTTCACCAGTAATACATACAAAACTCATACGGCAGTTAAATCTTATACCATCCTGCACATAACAGCACATGATGACGGTAAAACAAGTGTGGATAACGCAACAGTTCAATAGTCTTTCCTGATGCTGTCTTTGTATTTGAATTCCATTTTCTTTCTTCAGATGGTAAAAGTGGAATTTTTCAGATATGACTATGCCATTTTATTCTTTTGTCAATATCAGTTGTTCATTGTATCATTATTAGTGCAAACGGCAGTGGGTTTGAGGAACTAGTAAAAGAAGAAATGGAAGGCCTACAAACATGAGTAATAAATGATATTGGAATTACGAACTGAAATAGAATGATAAGTAACAGAATAAGTATGTTTTCCTATGGTTCGAGATGCGATTGAGGGATCCATCATGACCATAACCTCAGTTTCCCTGTCATCATGTTCAGCAGTGCAACTAGGAAGTGTGATTGGTCCTTCTATCCTCCATTCTCTAATACATTAAAATTTTATAAATTTGCATCACAGTCCCTTGATTTCGTCAAGTCCGATTTTCGATTTCTTTAAAGGATAAAGCATGAGGCTATTATTCTTCCTCAGTCAATCTAATGACTTTTCGAAAAACACTCGATCATAAGAAAAAAAAAAAAAAACATGTTTTCGGCAATCTCTCTTCTCTCACTTTATATAGAACTTGTACAGTTAGCCGCGTTATGCGTATAGTTTGCAATGCTGAGTTTTACGCTAATAATGAACAGCAACATGATGGAAGTCATTTTAAAATATTTTAGCATCCATTGGCTTATATTCCCTGAATCTGTTATAGATAATGGGCTGAATTCTGTTTGGCTAAGACATAAATCTTGGAACTCTGAAGCACCCCTACTGACTGTCGTGCATACAGAGATGCAAAAGCCACCTACCGTAGTTAGACAGGTAATGAAATTAGAGTCCAGACTTTATGCTCTTAAGATCTGAATTTTACTATTAAGTCATGGTGAGACAAAAAATGTTAAGGATTTGCATCGCTTTAAAAGCGTAAATTAATTTCCTCATGATTTTCCTGTTTGATTCAGGTTGCTGTATTTCAGATGACCATCAGTGTTGGCTGGAAATATGTTAGAACGTGGATTAAATTAAACTTAAATCAATATTTAACAATATTATAACTAGAGTTTTTAACAAATTTCTATTGATTTCTTTTAATTAAACTAAACACTGTATTTCATGTCATGTTTGAAAATGTAGTTATATGAGGTATAGCTGAGTAATTCCTTTTGTAAAGTATGGATTTTTTAGAAGAAAAATTATAATTTTGTCTCTTATTCAGAAACTTTAAAAAATCATATTTTGAAAATTCTTTAAAGGCTTTGTTTATTTCAGTACATCGTTCACACAAAAATCATTAAACACAAGTACTGAATATTCACAAAGGATTCGAGAAATAAAAAATGATTATAAATAGAAAGAGAGTTATTAAATTATTAACTCATTCTTATGTCACACAACTAATATTGAAATAACTTTATTTTACCCTTTAAAACTCATGCCGTGTAAATATTATGATGCATACTTTCATGCAAAATTATATTATAAAACTGTAAAAATGGACAATCGAATTATGAAACTTTACATATTCTCTTTTAAAACACAGAAAAAGGGCAAATATGTGGGTGGGAAGAACATTCTTATATAAGAACTGAAATTCTAACAATAGTTCTTTTGAAAGGAATTGGAAAACAACAAAGTGACTTAGAGATTCAATTCTATTTTTAGAAAGTGTTTGTTTTCTTAAAACTCAAAAACATAAACAAATTTTAAATCGACTTCAAATTTAATTTTTAGCGAACATTATTTAAAGATCCTTCTTACAAAAGTAAATTTGGTATTTTAAAGATATTCTTAATATTTTTAAAAAATATTTATATTTTTAAACATGCTTAATTTAAGTGTTATTAATAGTAATGTAATAATGTTTGATAACTTGATTTAATTAATTATAAGCTTCAGAAGATTAGTTGATAAGATAATATTTTCCTATATATATATATATATATATATATATATATATATATATATATATATATATATATATATATATATATTTATATATATATATATATATATATATATATATATATATATATATATATATATATATATATATATATATATATATATATATATATATATAGATATATATTCATAATTTTTATCACGAAAATATAATAGGTTTTCTCATAGACAACAATTGTTCTTGTACTTCAAATATAATAATAGACTGTAACACAAGTTTTGCAACAATTTATTAACGATATCATCATATTATACAGAATAACTTAACATTATTGTATGAATTATACTTTTAAAACACCCTATAGGAGCTTTGTTTAATCAGTAGTCTATACTGAAATAATAGCTTGAATAAATATTTGTCTCTTGCAAACTGTGTTAATATTAAAATCATTTTTGTGTAATAAAAATATTTAAAGCTTCCATATTTATTTTTCGTTTAACCAATGCAAACATAACAGTGGCCATACATCAAATCGGGGTCAAAAGAACTTTATTAATATTTCATTTTCTTTCTTTTTACTGCCAGTCCCTTCAAAAGGTTTGATTGAAAGTGAAAGAAAGAACTTGAAAAGAAATTGATAAAAGACTTTCTGTATCGAAGCCGCCCGAGGCTGATGAATGGAAAGCTTAATCGACTAAAGAAATGTGCTTGTTTCTGGAACCAGGAATCAAAAAAGTAAATATGAAAGTAATGAAATACATGCAGATATGAGAAGCCATTTATTTTCACAAGGGAAAAACATTAAAGATTTACTGTCCATGTGTTTTATTATACTTCATTGAATATCAAAGTTAACTAAACTATTAGAGGTGCCTTATATTTCTTTTCTGATAGCTCTCGAAATTTTAATTGACCAATAAATTGAAATTTCTAAAATAAGAAATTTATAATTCATTACGTTTTACTTCAAAACAAGATATGTTCCAGAAGCAAATAAAGCAAAGTAATAACATTTTTTTAAATATATATATATATATATATATATATATAAATTATTAATTGAAGAAAGAGGAAGTAATAAAATTCGAGAATACGTTATATTTTTTTCTAGATTTGAAAAGTTTCTAGTTTACAAAAGAGTTAACATTTTGAGAAAAGGTCAAAGTGAAGGAGAGAATTTACATTTTAAAGTAGTTAGAATTTTGAATAAGTATTTCAAAACCATATTTATAAAAATAAATCTTCCAATAATTGTTTCATGCATATTGCTCCATGTTTTATGATGCTTGGTGACTGAAATGTTTAAATTAATTTTTATAAGAAGAAAAAAATATGCTTAACGGCAATACTGTTTTTAAGATTATGTTATTCTACTACTTATATATATAAGATGATTACACTTTTTTGTATGTGGTAGCTATTGGTGTCAAATCAATAAAGCTCATATGCTTCCATAAATGAAAATACGTATCTTCAATGTCTTTGAATAACCTGTAATATAATGCACATAATACAAATAGAACACAAATTTTCAGTGATAAAAATTTTAAGAAGTTATTGACTAGCATTTTTCTACCAATGCTTAAACCTAGATTTTCAAGACAATCTGTTCAAAAGTGACACTCCCCCAGATGTCTTAAGACAATGTGCTTTGGAAACCATTGGTTTGAGAAACAATGAATCAGAGTGGATAAATATATTTACAGATTGTTCCGATTCTGATATCCAACTGTCAGCTGATGCAGGCGAACATTCAAAATTGTTCAATTACTATGTTTCTGCAGGTGTCTCTTTTTGCAGAACAGCATTTAACGGAGAGCTTGAGGCAATCCGAATTACCTTAAAACAACTAATAGTTCTTTCTGGTGGTTTTGGCAGAGTGGCTTGGTGCTCTGATTCACTATCTGCAATTCCAGCCATATAAGCCCAATCGTTACTCCATCTTTTGAAATTCTCCATTTCCATTAGCTCTTGGAAATTTTAACATCAAGAAATAACTGTGTTGTGTTCCATTGGGTATCTGGACACTGTGTCATCTATGGAAACGTGCAGGCGGACTTCTTCTTAAGAGGGGTGCATGACATCTCCAGCCAAGATACATAGATATTTCCTACCATACAATAGATCTACACCAAAAACAAGTTTTTAAAAGAATTCAAGCTTCTAAACTACAAGAAAGGATAAAAGCCAAGTTGTGGAATGACGACCTTCAGAATATTTCCGATTGCCCACGCTGTGAAGTTGTTGCACAGTTTAGACTACTGACGGGTCATGATTGTCTGGCTGAACGCTTGCACAGCATTTTCATATTAAATTCATCCGACTGTCCGCTCTGCAACTTGGCAGAACCCATGAATAGGACCTACCTCCACCGCTGTGGCTCACTGCACATGGCAGTTCTGAATCATTGCTTGATTGGCAAGCTAGAGAACTTTTGGGGCAACGACTCCAGTCACCTCGTTTAGGTTTTTTGTACAGTATTCACCTGACCAGTCTTCATCACATGTCTATTTTGTGATTTTTTATGTGTTTTATTTATGTTATTCTTTGTATTTGCACTGTAATCGGAAATAAAAAAAAATGATCATCATTTTATGGATGATTTTCAAACGAAATGTGTGGCACGATTTCAATCACTATTTCCAATTTTTATTTTATTAATTTATTATATAACGCTTATTTTAAATTAAAAAATAAGTATTAAAAAGCATAACGTATGCTTTGTTTGTAAATCATAATGTAATTTTTCACCACATTTTAATCCATACTGAGTTAGAACCAAAATAAATTGTTTAAATAACTAAATTGAATAGTTCAAAATGTTTAACTAAGCAAATCATTTTTTAATTGTATGTGCTAAATATTTCTTTATTTTATTCAACGAAAAACGCATATTTATAAGAATGCCTTAAGAACATGTTTTAAGAATCTCTTCTGTCAAACTTTTCAACGTATGCAAAAGAGAAGAATTGCATTAAATCCAGTAAATTAAAAAAGTTAGTTGAAAAAGTTTTTGAAAACACAATTTATGCTTATGATAACTTTGCTTATTAAGGAAATCTTTTTTTGTGATTCAACGAAAATGTGAGATTATTTTAAAATTCTCTAGAATATTACCATATAAGAAAGAAATTCCAAACTATCTTATTAGTTCTTTACTTCTACATAAGGAATATAATTTAGTTATATAATAAAATATTATTTTTAAAGTTTATTAATAATAACTCAGTTTAATTTTATATAATTTAATATAATTAATAATAAAATAAATTTTTATAAAATTATACACAAAAGTATACTATTGAATTTTCAAGATGACTTATGTTATCTTGAAAATTCCGTATTGTTCGTTTGTATAATAGTGTAATTATGTACTAGAGTAAGTGACAGGAAAAATTTGATTCAGATTTGAAAGTGTCTGACTTAAATATTTCAAAGATGAAAATAATTTTAAGCTTTTATCATCTTAATATTTGTAAGGACTATCAATACATATGAATACTGTTGTATGTACTTGCTTTTTCAGACACAGTCGAAATATTAATATAATATAAATTAACGAAAATTATATACTATCTTCCAAGAAATTAGAAACAAAAGTTATACTGAAACATGTTATCTGATTTCATTTCTGTTTTATCTTTACAGTTTAGTGCTTAAGAGTTTAAATTGATTAAAAATTAAATCACATGATTTAAAGAGTCTTGTTTAAAATTGCTGATATAAATATCATATAATATAAGAAATCATGATCTATACTTTGTGTTAAATTTATGATTACATTACATCCGTATATTTCAATCAAGCAAATCATAATACTTCTCTATTTCTAATGCATATTTTATGATGTGCACATCAGTTATTAAATTGACAAATATAAATTTTCAAACATAAAAAATGGCCAAAATTTCTTATTGTTGAATCTAAAAAATAATAACTTTTCATTTAATTTTAAGTAACATGTCATAATTATGTTATTTTTTATTTTCAGCAGATTTTTCAAAATTTTTAAGTGATTTATAAAATTTGAATAGCTAACAATTCAAATATACGTGCCATTTTCAAATATCTTAAAAAATTGTAGTAATAGTTGTCAAATAGTTTTAATTACACTTATTAATAACAATATCATTTAAAGTTATTATAACGTGATTAAAATAAGATAAATATTACAGTTAGTTGTGGACAACGGAAAATAAAAAAAATTCATAGTAATTTGCTCAAAATCACACTAATTTAAAGATTGAAGTAAGGGAAGTAAGTCACGTTTACTTAACAACGTAAAAGAAAAGAAAATATAATTTTATTTATGATAACATTCAGTGTATACTGGAAAAAGACGTATCTAAACGAGAAAGCAAAAGAGATGATTTCTGAAGGTTTTGGAAAAAAAGAACTATTTTTATAACTTCTAATTGTAATTTACATCACAATTTAAATGAAATACATTTTCTTTGAGAATGTGATGGATCTGAGTGAAACAATAAATTATCAACTCGAATATATATATATATATATATATATATAATATATATATATATATATATGTATATATATATGTATATATATATATATATATATATATATATATATATATATATATATATATATATATATATATATATATATATATATATATATATATATATATATATATATATATATATATATATATATATATATATATATATATATATATATATATATATATATATATATATATATATATATATATATATATATATATATATATATATATATATATATATATATATATATTGATGAAATAAAATTCAATTTAATGTGTTTTGAAAAGTTATATTCACTACTAACATTATTTATGAAAGTATTGTACGAATTTTTCAGTATGCAAATGAGTAATGGATTTGTGATGGTTTGGAGACATTTTGCATACGATAAAATTATTACTTGTAGTGATTTCCTAGAATAATTTACTTTTGATGTACCTTATAGTTTTTTTTTCCTTTAACAAATACCTTTTGATTCAAGTTTATGAGTTTCAAACTTGGAACTTGATCAAAGAAATGTTCCCCAATATCAATGAACTAAACGTTTGCTTAGAAAAGAAAGGGCTATGGCTCCAGTTGCCGAAAACGTAATATAGATCTAATTTCAAAAGAAAACTTTGTAATCTTTTGAATAATCAAGTGCAAGCAAATAACCATCAACACGTTGTTTATGAATTAGAAATAAATATTACGAATGAAAGTGGTGAAATGCCGAAGACTTTCTCAAAAAAATATGATTATATAAAAACATTACGTGTTTAAAGTTATTAGGAAATGATTTAACAAATTCATTTAAAATATAGTGGTTTTGTATAGTAGTCTTATTTAATTTTGTTTAATTAATTTAATTTTGTAATCGATAATTTAGCAGACATTTTTAAAGAAAATTACGAAGTATTTGGTACATTTGAAAAACTTCCCACCCAGTCTACTTTTCAACATGCCTACTGTTGGTCGGGAGCTTCTGGGTTCGAATCTCGATACTGAGTTCATGGAGGAGAGTCCCTGATCTCTTGGATACATCCTCGGTTCGACAAGGATTTTAATTCTCTCCTATTTTAGCCCTTTCCATATATGAATAGGATGTGAAACGTTATTTACCCGATAAACGGGAAAATTATGTATATATTCACAAACGCACACAATATACAAGCAATATAGCGTTATTAATATTATTTTTAGCAATAACTTAATTTTTGATTATTCAGATCATATATAATTATCATTTAATGAAATGACTTAACCTCCGAATAATTAGGGAAATTAAAAAAGTAAAACATGAATTAAATGCCCAATATGAAAACAAATTTATATTTATATACTGCAAATTGTTTGTAACTTCTTCAATTAACAATAGATGATACAATTCTTCATGTCCAAATACTATTTATGTAAATCAACACATTAGATTTTCAAATATGAAAAATATCACATTAAATGTTCATCATAAGCCATTCATAAAATTTATTTATTGATCAAAATTTAATTTTAGTTCTTTCATCAAACCTAGTGTGGTGAACACTTTACAAATTTATGGTTTAGAAGTTTCTTCTTTTTAAATATCGTTCGGCAAGAGCCTTGTTACTCTACAAACTGTATGACGTCTTAGTATGTGAATTTAATTCTTTCCATTCTTTTCTAAAAAGTCTTTTGGCAACATATTTAAAAGTTTGTTGAAAGCAACTGTCGTAATCTACGTTTTAGTGTGTGTGTGTTGTATGCAATTAATAGAAATTACTATACGTTTATACACAGCAGCACACAAGACTATACTTAGCAACAGCTTATTTGTGACACATTTTATAAATTACTATATTTATTGAATATTTATTATATTTATATGAGACTAAATCTTTTTACCAAATCTCACAACGTCATATTTGTGTTTCATTTGATAAATCAAACGACTTAAAACAATTTTTGAAGAATTTTTATATGAAAATAAAATTACAATTCATTTTAATGTACATGACAGAATCAAACAAAAGATGTTCTTATATTGAAATTACATGGTTTCGCTATTGTTTACACAGAAAATTAAGAAAATAGTTTAAGTTGAAATTGTAAATAAAAAATCAGCTTAGCATAATAAATCTTGAACAGGAGTATGGTATGAAACATTTCTTTAAAATAATCTTAAACTAATCTTATAAAAAATAGTGTGGATAGAGAATGACGCCATGTGCTAAAATGACATGTATTTTTCTAAATATTTTGAACACTCATCTACTTAATTGCTTTTAGAATTATAAAAATATATTCATAGACTCTTATAAAATTGTATTACTACAATACTTTTAATTTTCAACATATGTTTATTTTAAATTTTATTTTTTGAAAAATATATTTTTTTAATATATAACTCTTAAATGTCAGAAACAAATACATTTTTGGGTCAATAAATTTTTATTTAAAATTTATGATATTAATTTTATTTTTTATTAATTTTTATTTAAAATCAATTTTTATTTAAAGTTTATTTTCAAAATAAATTACTCTATGTTCAGTTAACAATTATATCATTTTCTATTTTCAAAGAAAATCAGGAAATAAAGTTTTAAACAAGAAATGAAACTTATACTTCCTGATACAGGTAAATAAATTTTAAATACTCAGGCTATAATAACTAGGGGTTTATATTTTCAGGTGATTTAAAACTTATAATAAGTCCACATGAAGCAGTTTGTTTACTTAGAGATTTTAAAAGAATTACAAATTTTAATTTGTTGACAAAATGGTTTAAATGTTCAGGATTTAAGTCATCACTTCTGATCTAAAGTCTTCAGAGAAAACTTCAAACTTTTAATCATTAAACACGTAGCTTACGATATCAAATAAAATAGAGTATGCTAATGTACTTAATTTCCAAATTAAAGTGAATGTACTTTATATAAAAAGTAATCTCAACAAATCATATTTGATCCTCAACTATGAAAAATATTAAAGCCGTTAAATTGTTTAATTCATCATATATATTAATCAATGCGATGATTAAAATATTAGATTTTCAGATCATCGATAACTCATTTGAACGTTTATAAATTAAAATTTATCAGTTACCAATAATTTGAAAACTTACTATATGCATTTATATGGGCTAAGACTTTTACACATAAATATTCTTAAGACTAAAATCTTATTATTTTTGTATAAATTCAGATATATAACTTAAAATAATTTAATTTCATAAGATAATTTTTAAGAAGATATTATATAGTTCATTATTTATATATGGAGGAATTCTATTGATAAAGTTAGTACCTTTCTCATATTTATTTTATGACTCTATTAAGAAAATTTTATTTAACTGTGCCTTTATCTATTTTTAGGATTATTTAACTTCCAAACAATAGTAATATGCCTCAAATTAATATTGGATTGAAAAACATTATTTGAATATTTAAATATATACACTTAATAATAATTTTTATTAAAAAAGATTAATTTTGCTATTACGAGCCTTTCTTTGATTCTCTTATTTCGATGTTACGATAATTATAAAACTTAGAAAATATGAAATATAATTATAAGAATGAAGTTATCGTTTGTTTAGATTCCAATTATTATCTATGTCACTTTATTATGTTTCTAACAGCTGTGTTATTATTAAAAAAATCTGCAATTGATAATAATTTTTACAAAATTTCTTGAAATTGCTTCGTATTTAATTGATAATATTTCCCATTTTCTCCCTCGGATGTTTCCCTACTATCATTCTATAATTACTTAAAATCCCTTAGAATTCCTCAAAATCGTTTCTCCCGTCTTTACAAGCATATTTTTGAAGAAAAGTTTGAAAAAATTAACTGTTTATTGTTATATCTTTGGAACAAATGACATGCATTTCGTATGATAAAAGAGTTGCATCAATCTGTTCAATGACTAATATTTGTTAAGGTGCTTTTTGTACCCAAAACATCGAATGCAAAACTATGCTTTCACTAGACATTTCAAATGGATTTGAATTATGATCACCGTGATACAAGCCATTTAATGACGGTAAAATAATTTTGGAAACATTGCATTTACTCTTAGGGTTTGATAATTCTGTAGCCTTAACCCATTTGAAAGGAAATTGAAAATTTGTCGAGGTTATTTTTGTTCAAAACCTTGACTAATGTTTTGAATTCAGAACCAAGTTTTGACATGACATTTCACGTTGGGATAAGTATTTCGTACACTGACGACAGTAGAAAAAACCACAAGTAACAGATTAGACAGTTAAGTTTCAATCGACAAAAACAATTTAAAATTTTATATTTTTTTCCTTTAATTTTTTCTTGATTTTTTTAAAGTTTACCACATATTTAATAGGAACTATAAATTTAAAAATATTCATAGATTAGATATTCATAAATAGGTTCTGTGGGGTATCGTAAAGATTCGATACATATCTTTGCGTACAAAACTGGAACTTTTATTCTTGGAAGAAATCCTGGCAAAGTATTTGTCAGTGTAAAATGTGTATTTAATTGAAATTTAAATGTCACAATGTTAGCTACAATATATTTAGCTTAAGGACATTTCATCGTCGTGAATGTGAAAGAAAGTTTTCAAACTTGCAGGTAGTAAATGATTTTTAATTGCACTTCTGTAAACGCACCGCGTATTACTTTGTAAAATGGAATTCTATACTTATTGTAAATGATCTTTCAAATCATACTTCAAACTGTAGGTCCGAGTCTAAACCCTTCTGTGTAAATTATTTTTGTTGAGAGAGATATGCTAAACAATATTGCCAAATCAGCAACTATTAATGTGTATTGTAAAAATAATTGGCCTTATCGTCATATTATATGTCATACATATTAATGGCGAAAAATGAAGTTTAGGTAACTATTAAAGCATGTTGAAACGCATCAAATATCAGTCAGAGAAAATCATGAATAAGAGGATAATTATTTATCTGTTGGAAATTATTCTCATGAATTAAATGCATTAATAGTACTACAACCAGTTTAACCATTTATTTTACGTAGATAACAAATTACACGTGGAAATGATGGGTATTGGTCTTTCATTACTAACTGTCAAGTGTTTAAGTTATTTATAAGGATATATAAGACGGACCCAGTTGTTATAGACAACAGCAACAACATTTATTTTACAAACAACACACAAATAAAAACAATTAAACATTAAGCCAGGAATTTTAATAGAATATTGTGGGTGTTGCTTTACCAGAGTTATTTACCCCCGTCCATCCTGCTTTGCATACAGTTGCCTTCTGCTGTTTGAACACTGCGCTTAGTTGCAATTTGAGGGGAATGTCAACATTCTGCCCTACCTTACAATTTTTTTATATGCAAGAACTTGACATAAACATGATATAATAACATATAAGAACTTAACATGAGCATAATTTTAAGATTAAAATTTTATATAAATGAAATAATTATACAATAAAGCTGAAACATAAAACTAAATAGTATGCAAATAACATATATAATCTGTAAGTTTACAGTTTTATATATTTTCAATAAGTTGAACTATTATTTTAGTACTTGGTCTTTTAAATTCCCTTAATTTAGTACGAAATTTTACTCTATTGTCCTATCCACGATGTATATATATATACTTAGTTTTACCCAAACTCCAAGTTACTATTCAAAGGTGAATAACTTTCTTGATTAATAATATTTGATTTATCATTAAATCATCCATTTTGACTTTGTTTGTAATATATTTAAATAATCAGTCTTGCTCTTTACAACAAATAAGCTGCACTTGAAAAACATTTTTTTTTGATATTTTTTTCTACCGACGTAAGCGATTGCCATTTATATCAGTGGTTTAGGTAGAGATGTTATCGGTTACCCAATTAATAAATCTCATGGAGTTAAAACATCAAGCTAATCAGAATCACCACTAAGTGTAGAAAGGGGCATATTATTTGAAATCCCTTCTATTGGAATAATTATAGTTTCTATTTCCTCATAAGAGAAATGAAAATTACCAATAACTCTTTTGAGATAGTGCTTAACCGATTTCACGCCAGCCTTCAAAAGTTCTCCAAAATAGGGTGATTTTCTCTCTCTATACCCACAGCAAACACATACAGTAAAATTCTCATCAGAAAGATGAAATAGTTTGTAGAACTTATCATCAATTGAGAATTTCATCCAAGAAAATTATTGGAATTGTCAGTAAAAATTTTGAAACCTTTGCCAGATCCTCTCATAAATCATTTCCATGTGGCAATTATTGAGTTGGAAGACAAATCTGACAATTATTCAAGATACGTGACTCTTTTTGAAAAGCAAAAGCAAACTCGAATGTAAATTTTGTTCAAGATATCTTTTCTTTACTTTTTATACTTAATTAAGAAAGGTCCACATAAATCAAGACCCGTAACACAACTCGCTATCTTTTTTATCAAAGAATATTTCTTCCGATGTTAATCTAGCTGCAAGTAAGGTTCTCAAAATTCTAATAGTGGTAAAATTATACTGTTTAAATGCATCACACGTCTTTCCATAATTAAGTATTTCATTCATGTTTAATAATTTGCTTTGAGATAAATGATTATTTCATATGCATGTTTACTGGAATCACAAAAGCTATGTAATTCTGTTATATCTTCTTTGGAAACAGAATCTAGAGCCAATCAGGATATTATGATATTTTATACAAGAGGTTGTTCTTCACTCCACTTTTTTACATTTCTTTTCCTTATTTGATAGCAAGATACCAGCATAGTAGATTTTTTCTTTCCTTAATTCTAGTATGACACGTTTCATTCTTATGGTGATCCAAGTGGGTAAAATTTTAATTAATCCAATTGGCTAAAATATTTTTCCTACATCCTGACTTATATGGTGTTTTGTGTGTTTGTTCAAAGAGACGAATTCCAGGACACAGTTAACATCTATCTTGACGAGTGTGCCAAGAAAGTCCCAAAGCTTTTGTCTGATTGGAGCCTAAACTGACACATGTAACTTCAGGATTGAAACCAAATTTATCTGTTCTCCACTGCTTTATCAATTCAGCACCATTACTGATCTATTTTATGAGAACCACTTCAGCAACTTCTGTAATTTTATTTGCTCTTCTAATATTTCAAATGCTTTGTTAAAGATGTTGCTACCAGATATGAGATTGTCCACACAGAAATTTTCATCCAATAGCTGAAAATACCAGGATAAATATATTTGTATTTTCCTATACTATACCTAATTGCAGCAGTTGGGAAAAATAAGCTTGAGCTTACTCTAAAATTGACTCTATTGGAGCTGCATAGCATAATTTTGGGATTTTTGACAATACACGGTCTATCATTCCTCCACAGAAATTGTACCACAGCTTTGTACACATTAACGAAGCCAACTTGAAGGAAAGATTGTTTCACATCTATACAAAAATCTATTTTATTGAGTTAATTCAATGTATACATTCTAAAATTTTGAATACGGATTGGGTTCTGGTCATAAACAATCATTCAGGGATGGTTAATTGCTTTGATGACATCCTCTTTTGCTAATTGCTTTGATGAACACAAATCTCAAGGAGCTTATTAAACTCCCTTTTTTCTTCACTGCCATATCCGGTATGTAATATAGAGGTCTGCCTAAGTCCCTTTTGCTCACTTCCAATTTAATTGTTTCTTTATTTCTTGCTCCAAATAACCAGGAATAATTTCGCTGGTCATTTGATGCAGGTCTGGTTCATAGCTGAATCTTTTCCATACACGGTTAAAACGTTGTTTTGCTAAAAATAATTATCTACAAACTCTTCATAAGATTTTCTGAAAGGAAGCTCTGCCACATAACGACCGTTTATAAATTGAATTGTTTTATTAAAATTTGCACAGCTTTATCTTTTTCATGTAAAATTAGCTTATCTTTTATTCCAAGATCCCCTAAATCAAGAAAAGTTTCAGGTTTTCCTCGAAAATCTTCTTTGCCTAAAAGCAGTATTTTTGAGCGGAGGTTTCAAACTTTTTGAGCTTACTACAAGCTATTCACCATAGTTTTGATTCTCTAAATAGCAGTTCTTCATTTATTTTACAAGTACTTAATTTTAAAACATTGAAAAATATATCAGCACTAATTAGATCATGGATTTCATTAGCTTCATAAAACTATTTGTAAGCTAAATATAAAAATTAGGGAATTTCTATATGAAGGAGTAAATCCCGTAATATTAATAAAGTTTAACAATTATGTCGGTTCATAAAAATTTTACCTTTATTTAAAATAAATGTATCCAATTCCCAAGAAATGTTTTGTTTAGACCCGTTTAAACCAAAAGCAGACATTTTTTATTTTTCTTTCTTTATTCCACAGAAATATCTTTCCAGAATATACATATATTGGAAGCATAATCTAAAATATTTCGTATTTTCATTATTTTGGAATCGGCGTATTTAACGTACATATCAGCTGCTGAAAATGCAACACCTTTCCTTTTTCTTCCGAAATATTCAAAATAGAAGCATTTGTAAGGGGATTCGGTGTCACGTGATCGTCTGATTTATTACACTCTGAAGTGTCGGTCAATGAATTCTTTGGTGAGATCTTATTACCGCCTCATTTATTACATAACCGTTTAGAATGTTGCAAACCACGGGCACATACATATTTGGGAAAGTACTGGTATTTAGTATGATTTTTCTTTAGGCAGAGATTTTGCAAAGTTTATGTTTGTGAATTAATTTCCTTCGTTCTTATACGTTAAGGTTTAAAAATAACGCACAACGGGAAAAGGGATGTGAATCTTCCTTACAAACAACGTTTTAATTTTACTCCGTTTACACCGGTAAGAATGGATTTTGTGTGATTTAGATGGTAGAAAACGTTTGTTTGTATTAAATTTAGTAGTCACATGTCTATTAATAGATAATAAAACTGAGTTACGTTACTGTAAGAATTTAATAAACTCTTCAAATGTAGGAATATCTTTAAATTTATGGACAGCTCAACATTTTTCTTGATTTTTTATCAATTTTTTAATTAGAATATTAATTATAAGACTATCAGATGAATTATTTCCATTGTTTGTGAATTAATTTCCTTCGTCTTTAAAACTTTTAATGCTCAAAAAATTTTTCAATAGTCCTGATCCTAATATCTTTATCGTTTTCGATTTGAATAGTTTAAAATTTAAAATTGTTTGACAGTGAATATCAATAATTAAACATTGAATATTAAATCTACTAACTAAGAGTCATAAAGAGGATGAAGACTGTCAAAGTTACTAACTGTTTAGCACCATGTATCAAACAAGATCTCAAATAATATAGCATTTGGGACGGATTTAGTTGAGTATTATTAGTAATTATATCATCAAATAAAATTTTAAATGAGCTGAATTTTTCATATTTACCTGAAAATTGTAGCAAAACTAATTGTCGAATTTTTGTTCTTGTAAGCAAATTTTATCTTAATTATCATTATAAATATTCATCGAAAGAGATAAGTTTGATAGTTTAAAAGAATCTAATAAAGTTTGATTTATTACCTATAAATTTTCAAGATCTTCAAATTGAGTTAAGTTATTTTCAAAAACGATCAAACCTCCAGTCTGAATATTAGTAGCCGATAACTTCAGTTTCTCAGTTCATCTAATTTAAGTTGCAATAACTATATATAAATGATTTTTAATTTCATTTTTAATTCAATGGGATTTATGTCTCGCTGTTCAGAATTTTGTAAAAAGTTTTCGATTCGTGTTATTTTACATGCAGCGGCTGTTTTCAATTTATTTATCATATCTGTGGGATTACTAGTTTCGGTCTCTGTTCTCGTTGGAGCCAGAGGTCAACAGTTTAGATTATTTATAAGGAGATATAAGACAGACCAGCTGCTATAGACAACATCAACAAGATTTATTTTACACATAACACAAATGAAAAATAATTAAAATTAACGCAGGAATTTTTATAGAATATTGAGGGTGTTGTTTTACCAGAGTTACAAACGTGTGCCCTTCCTGTTTGGAACAAAAGCGCCATCTGATATTTGAACTCTGAGCTCAATTGCAATTGACGCGCGTGCTTTAACGCTAACAAAGGATAAAAAAAAAACTAATTTTTTTTAAAATTGGATCGGTATTTCTACTGTCTATCTACCTCAATCATAACAGATACTAAGTTAAAGAAAGTTCTCAGTAGAAAGTACAACATATTCCCAATTTTCCTTTCAATATTCTCTAGCATTGCATAATATTTTTCAAGTTGCAATTCCCAGTAATTCGGAGTCAGTCATATAAACAAAGCTGTTATGATCGAATTGTCTCCCTCGAATAATCTTGTTACAATCAGTATTTACCTCAATACAAATTGTGACATTTGTTACCAATTCATTGCTGTAAGCCTCTGCAAAACAATCAATATAGTAATTATTTTTTGGTAATGACATGAGCAGCAAAAAAGTCATCAATAGACAAGGTTATCATTTAACTACCGCAATCCTTAGTCTTGTTTAATAAATATATCTCTATTAAGAAATTTCTTCAGTAAAATAAAATAGTAATATACAAGCTTATAGCTGTACAATACGATCTCTCAGTACCGATGCTTCATCATTTTAAAAAATATTCATTTATAGCTATTCACACAAAGTACAAACTCAATGCTCTTCAACTTTTAAGTGTTTAACTTTTGATGTTTATATGCAAACATACATACATATATCTTTACATATATACACACACAGCTCCGTAATAGAAATTAAAATAAATTCTACTAAATATAAGAAAGTAGAAATTTATTTCTCTCCTAATTTTTTAAATATTATGTCTTCTACTATAAAAATATCCATTTATTAATATTATATTTATAATCCTAATCTGAATTAATGGTTTTGGAATTGTGTTTTTTGAAAAGAGTAAAATATTCCTAACAATTATTTATACTCGCATAAATTTATTAAGTAAGTGAAATAACTTAATATATTAATTTAGGAATAAGTATGAAAATTGATAAATAAAATAAAGTAGAAATTTAAATTTGGCTGCTATATTGTCCAAATTTGTTTCTTTAAAATATGAATTATCTAAAAAAGAATGATATTGGATTTTGGTATAAATATCGAGCAAAAATTTATACCAATAATTTTTCATAATTTATTAGATACCATATTTCACAAAGTCCAGATATATTTCATTAGTTCATAGGTTTTTAGATTGTTATGATTAATCATATTTCACTCCATTCTTCCATTTAGAGATTTTATTGGATTTTTATATTTGTCAGCTGTGTTGGTAATTAATTGCGATAGGTATACCCATTCTCTTTCAAAATGCTTTCATCTAATCATAAAAATGGCATCCCTCAAATAAATGGTAGAATATTTTCTTAAAAAAAATAATAAATAATTTACTATTTACTTAGGTTATCAAAAAAGGAAAAAAAAATGCTTTATAATTTGGGTTTGATAAATCATGTTTTTTCTTAAATTAAAAAAATATTCTAAATTTCAATTGTGATAATTAAAAAATATATATTTTAATAATTTTAATATTATGTGAAAATTTTGTATTCCCATATGATTGTATAGAATTACACTTATTAAGGTTTTATACTGAATATGCACCACAAAGCACACTAGATTCCAAATACATTAAATAAGAGTTTAATTATCATAGAAATAATGTAACGTTTAACGAAATATTTCTTGTTGCTTATCATTAGATTAATATTATTTTATGTATACACTGATGGACAATTGCTAAGGACGGATAACACTGTCATCCATAGCAACCACAAAATGAAAGGAAACAAAATGTGGAAAACTAGAATAATTGCGGGATACAGTAAGAAGAAGCATGCTTATGCAATTTTTTTCCACGTCTGTTCATCACGTGATAGCGTTCATAAGAGCTTTAAAAGTTTTAACGCGTGTGGACAGTTGTTGTTTCATGTCAAAATTTTACAGGAAAATTTTCGCAGACGAACTTGAAATTTTTGGCATGTCTTCTCGACATCACTTAGATGATTTTATGTGTGGCCAAATTATTGGAAAGATCAAAGAAGGGCGAAAAATAAAAGATATTGTCATAGAGTTCGATATCGCTCACAGCGTTGTTTCACGGATGTGGAAGTCACTTAAAACTACTAGAATGTGTAGTAGGCGGTACGGAGGATGTCGTGTTAGAAGTACGATGCCTGCAGAAGACAGATATATCGTCCTATCAACAAAAAGGAACAGGTGCACCACAGCTCAGCAGGTGGCAAATCAGTTTCTTGCTGCCTCAGGAAAGTAGAGCTCCCGAAAAACTGTTGCCAGACATTTGAGAGGAGGAGACTATACCCCCGCAAACCTGTTGTGTGTGTCCCATTGACCAGACAACACCCCACTGCCCATTTGCAATGGTTTTCACCTCATTATTTCGAGATGAAATATATTCCTCATTTAACTTAACTGTAAACTTATTATAATTAAAGAATTTTTAATTTTTCTTTGGAATACTAATCTTAATATTTGTAGGTAAATGTGATACTTTTATGACCATGGCATTCAATAGGTGTTCTATTTTAAAGATGAGACACAGTTATGCTTTTTCCCTTTTCAGATTACAACTTCTCCATATACCCAAATTAATGTTGATTTTATAATTTGGATAATATTTACAAACTCATTTCTTCCACTCCTAATAATTTAAATTCTATACATTTAGAACCAACTCATCTGCTGTTGTGGAGTTTTTTTTTTATTAGCAAGGGTAGCATTATCTAAAGTAGATGGGTAATTATCCGCATATCGAAGATTACTTAGTATTAATTTGAGAATTGTAAGTCTCATTGTTTTCATTATGTAAGACCTGAAAATAGCATTTCTGTGCATTTAGTACTTTAATGAGATCACTTAAAAATTCTTCATCTTTTTTGCAAAAGATAGTTTTGGGTTTAAATTATTTTCTTATATTAATATATATATTTGTGTATTAAACCTCTTATATTCCTGTTGATTTTTAAGATTTCCAAGTGTTCTGACAATTTTTTAATATTTTTCTTCATACATTTCAATGTGGTATTTTTGCGATCTGCAATACAGACACAATTTGGACAGATGGCCACAAGTGAGGGACAGGACTGTGGTTTCAATACTTCAAATTTTAAACGGATATCCGTATCGCATCATATTCACCTACAATGGATTTCTTCCCACGTAGATCTCGAGGGGAATGAGATTGCGGCCACTTTGGTCAAATTTGGTGTGTCTGAGAACGATGTGCCGTCGGCACCTCTCACATTTCAGGAGATTCATTCAAAGATTAGACACGAGAATAAAACCACTTGGATTGTCCTTCCTGATCGTCATTGGTACCGCTGCGCACGTCTAGATGTTTCCTTGGCTACTGGTCTTAATAGACAAGAACAAACGGCTATTGCCCATTTCAGAAGTGGCCATCTTAGTAACTTGAAATTCATCGAGGGTACGAAGAAATTCGAAATTTGCTTCAAGTGCTTAAATGAACAGGCCTCTCCTGAAAATATTCTTCAATGCCCTAGTCTCTCCGGTAGAGATCTGATGGAGAATCCACTTATGGTATGGACTTTTCAAAGGTGTAAGCGCTTATGGACCTGGTCTAGCACTTCTGACTTCGGGGGCATACAACAACTACATTTTTGCGATCAATCTGCAGAGCTTTATCGGGTTCTTTGAAATCTTTTTGAACCTATCATCAAACCACTCATTTTTGTCGTTACTTTCTTAACCTACGAGTTTCACGTTTTACTTTTTAAATGGATTGTCTTACAAAATACTAACAAATTTTAAATAAATCATAATTTGAAATTTCCTTTACCAATACAATATCATTAGATAATTTGCGTTTTTATTTTTTAAGTATGCTATTATCATTTCTTAGTTGAGCAATGCCTGACATAAATTTGATGTTTTGTTTTCTGTTTTATATAAAATTGATTGATGGTTTACACAATCTTGGTGTAACTTTAGAGGTGTCAAGTTTATGTTCAGTGTCAAAATTTACGACTGCTTGCTTCTTCATATCCATCATTTCACAGTGTTATCATATCCAACAAGTATGTGTTTAATTTGGTTAAATATTAGGCCATCAGGAGATTACCAAACATTCTTCTGAGTTTTTCTATATGGGAATGTTGCACTGTATATATACATATATTTTTTTAGTCCACAAAATCAAAAACTTTCTATCCAATTTTATTGTTATCGTAGTTCAAGCTCTTAAGAAAAGACACTAAAATTAAAAAAAAAATTTCTTTCTCCAGACTTTCTTGAAAATATTCATAAAAGGCCTCACATCCTATACAGAAATCTTATGTAAATCTTCCTCATAGTGCCATAAAAATTTCTTAATCTGAATCTAACATTTGATCTTTGGTTGATCAATTGTAATATAACGCTTTACTAAGAGTATAATTTTACGCAAACTCATTGAAAAATCTTGAAAATTAATAATTGAATTTCTCAATCGTTTGCCTGCAATAAACTTAAACCGAATTTACTCTTGAGTTTAGTCTCTTGAATTACCGAATTTACTCTTGAGTTTAGTTTAGTCTTGGGAGCTGTGATAGACTCTGATGTCTATGATATCATATTGGTTCATGATACCACATGAACAAATGTGATATCATAGACAAAAAATACTCTTTGTCTTTGATATCACAGCCATTTGACTTCCTTAACTGCCATGGTATAAAAACCCATGACTGACACATATATCAATTAAAGAGTGGACCACTTTTAAAAATGGTATAAACAATCATGAACCAGTGCTTAAGTAATTCCATAACCTTGAGCAGAGTTGGACCAGTTTCTCCACATTTTTTGAGTTAGAAGTATTATACGGGATGACGTTATCTGCCTCATTTTAAACTACCCTAGTCAGAAGGACCATACTCTTAAATTATATGCCTTCAGAAATAAACACTGCATACTATTCTCTTTTGTCGCATCTTACGATGCACATAGACTACTCTGTAATATTGTTTCTCCTCGTATCACCAAAAGAGTAATTTTTTTTTCGTTTAGTATCATGATGTGTGTGTGTGAGATTGATCATTTATAAAATAAATTTCCAATACTGCCTGATTAATATTTATATATTGTACTTAAGTTAAATATTGTAAACGTATAATCTTTGTGAAATTCACATGATATTTAACAGTTTTACTTTGTTTAAATCAATTTATATATTACAATATAGTTTTTTTAAACTTTTCTTTAGTTTAAACATTTTCTAGATTTTTTTTTAAATGTGATTGTGTTCGGAAAATATTTTAAAGAAATGTTTATGATAGAAGGCGGGGTTTGAAAATCGCCTTCTATTATGAGTAGATTTTTATTATGAGTATTATTATGAGCTATAAATCAATCAATTCGTCTGCTTTATTATAATTAAATTTTGTTAGGAAAATCTATTTCTGACAGGAAAATTTTGTTAGGAAAATCTATCCTCACCTATGAGTATCTAATTATATGATATACAAAGGTGGAGATTCTTTACAATATGAACAGAAAATATTAAATTTTGTGTCATTATTAAATAAAAACAAATCAATTTTCTGAAAAAAAAAATAATTTTACAAATAAAATAAATTTTTATCTCATAATTTAGAAGCAAAATATAAATCAATAAAACCCGCAATTTGGGAAAAAATTAAATAGCAGTATGATAAACTGTAGTTTGTGAATATAGAAAAAAAACTTAAACAATGACTGAAATATGAATTTTCCGAAACAAAAATAATGATAAAAATTTATATCAAAGGAGTACAGAATATGAGGTTTTAAAATGAGTTTCTTTCGATGTTTTAGAAATAATTTGCAATTTAATACCGTTATGGCTTAGGATACAGTATGTTTAAAAGAAAACATTTCCATGAAAAGCAGAGATAAAAATATCTTTTTAACATTCCCTTTTTTTATAGAAATTTGGAATCATAAAAGTAGAATATAAAGACAATTATGAATAATCAATGGGAAACAAAATTTATAGATTTATAATATGTGAATTGAAATTCGAAACGTTTTTACCTATTGGAAATTATTATCAGAAAAGTCATGATAATTTTTTGTTAAACTCACTATATATTATAGAAAATTTTTGCATGAAAAAAATTGTGTAATGGCGTAACATATATTGAATAACTATTTAATAAACTTGACACATACCTAAGGATAAATATATCAATGTTGTAAATATTAAACTGTTATTTGCTTTTAAAATGAAAATGGAGAAAAACAATTAAAAATGTATAGCTTCTTTTTATTTAATTCCTGATAAATGTTTCCATCATAATTTCTTTAAAATAGGAGAGTAATTTCAATCTAGCAGAAAAGTGATTTTTGTAAGATTATCTATAATATACAATTTACTACTTAAATGATATTTTAAGAATATATTAATATCATATATATATATATTTCCACAGTAAACCAGTAGTACAATTAATAGGTGTGCCCATAATGCACAATGAATTATCATTTCTCTTAATATGAGTCTTACATATATGATGTTTGTTGACAGTAGCCAAGTAAGATTAAAAGAAGATAAGATAGAAATATAGCCTATATGTATCCGAAACAAAAAAGAAAACGAAGACCACACTAAATCAGCCGGACAAGAGCTATCTATCTTGTCCTTGTTAAAAGGCAAATGATCAATAGCTTAGCAAGAGTCAAGGGATGACCAAGGTACAGGTTACGTTATTTGTTATCAGGAATAGATGCAGGTTTTCTTGGTATCTAATGCATTTCTGTCACGACCTCATGCTCGTTCCTGCCGCCTTGCTTAGTAAGCACTGACGGGAAAACAAACATTTTTCAGATATGGCTTAAGATAATAACACTAAATAATTGATAAATAAATAATTTATATGTATTTTTGCTATCCAAAATTAATGCAATTTACATATATGAAGTTGTGATGATAAAAAAAATGTGAAGTTAGCTATTCGTTATTCAAGTTATTAAGTCCCATTCAGCTATAAGAGGATTTTGATATCTTTTTCATTGAACTACTCCGAGAAATGAATCTGTAAATTAAACATTTTAATAAAAAAGTTGCACAGTTTTCATTTTGAAATTGAGGCGTTTAGAAATAATAATTAATTAAAAAAATAATTTTTGTTGAAGCTTAACAATATCATAAATGAAAAATTCCACACAAAATGATTTAATTATTTATACTAGGAAAAACTGTAATGTTGTTTGATGTTATATTTAAATCATTAAATTTGTTAGAATTTGTTTTTGAGGTAATGAAAAAGAGTTTTCTGCTTCACAAATTACAGAGCGATGCCACTTTTAAAAAGACAGCAATGTAAACGTAACAAATAAAGGACTACAATTTCTAAATATGAAAAATATATATATAATGGTTTAAAAATGAAAAATTCCCATCAAAAGCATCAGTTTTTGTTATATCATGAAGCATCGTTAAATAAAATTTAAATTTTACCGTTTAAAAGTTACAATTTTGTGAATTCTTATCAAAATTCCTGGAATAATTCAATGAAATAGCGATTTAAATAAATTTTTCTGCTAATCAACTTTTTTCTCCAAAATATATAATCATAGTACACAAAAGCATTATTTTTAAATTTTTAGAAACGCAGGGTTAATTGTTTTTCTGTGTGCGCTTTATCATTCATATAAAAATAAAGCTGATAATAATTAAAAAAGAAAAATTTCTAAGATGCATTATATGTTTTAAAAACTAATGTGCATTATATAATGTTCTTGAAAGGCTGCAGTGTCCTGGTTGGTTAGAACATCAATCTCGTTAAAACTGGACAGTGTCGCAATGTCCTCCAAGTGAAATGATGACTCTGAGAGTGGCAAATCAAATATTGGGGGTGTTCTCTTGGGTTCTTCTTTCAAATTAATGAAGATGTCACCCAATTGCTTCTTTCTAATTGGTAAAGCTCATCTCAGGGCTGGGAGCAGGGAAGCATGTTGGTGCAACATAATACATTGTTCTAATTCAAATATCAAATCAATTAAAAGGAAATATTTTAGGTAATTGTACATTAATGCTATATACAAGAATCTAACATTCAAACCTGAAAATTTTTAATCTTTTACAATTCATTCAATGTACTTATAGTTATGTTGTGATCTCTCTCAGTGATATATTCATAAATATAATAAGAAAAGGTACCGAAAGAGAAGCAAAAAACTGCATGAAGTCAAATACAAAATCTTCAGTTCTTGGTATATGTTTGACATTTCTAATTATCTTACATATGTTTGATAAAATGAATTTCTATTCTGTTTGATAAAAGAAACTTATAATATTTCTGTTTGATAAAAGAAACTTCATACATTATTTACTGCGTGACTTTGGTTTAACAAAGTCACGCAGTAAATAATATATGAAGTTTCTAATTGTATGAAACATCTTTCACAAAAATCCTTATGTTAAAATATTTCAGTTATTTTCATCATACTGTGTCTAATAAGCTTTATTCTCTGTTTCAGATAATTATTAAACAGAAGATAAGGGAATGAGTCTAATTTTAATTTTGCATCTTACCTACAGTTTCAAACAATGTTTCGATGGCAATAAATATAAAGTTTTTGATGAAACTCTTGATTTCATTATTGAAAGTGAATAAACTAACTTTATGGAGACCTAGCATGATATGTTTTATCGTAACAACATGAATGGGAATGAATAACAATAGTAATAATGTATTGACTATAATTAAAAAATACAATGAATTATGTTATTTTTGTTATGACAAAGGAAAAACACACAGAACTATAAAGGCCATGTAAAACTCGAAGAAAATAAAAACCGAGGATTATTTTCACTTTGTCTTCTGATTGAATATTTCAAACAATAATAAATTATTATTTGAATAATAAGTTATTATTTACGTCAAAGGCTTATAAGAGAGAATTTAAATACATAATGATATATATACTCTTCATGTTTTTTATAACTTAATAAACAAACTCAAATATCTAGGTTTATTAATTACCTTTGTTATGAAATTTATTCATACATTTCTTTTTTATAGTTCCTTATTAATTTATAATTCAGAGATTAAGAAAAAAATGTTTTACTTAATCCTGAAAGACTTTCTCCTAAGTGAAATTTGAGTAAGTTTTAAAGAACGCACATTTGGTAGTAAATTTGCAGAATTTTTAACTCCTGATATATTATTTGATTACAATATTTTATTTCCAGTATCAATGCATACACTTCAATCTGAATGAAACAAATATGCTATGTTTGTATTTTTGAGATTATAAATCGGTCCACGTACAGATCTAGACGAAATAAATTCTTCAATATTTAAATGTGATTATAGTATTTTATTTTGAGTATATCTACGAGTCCATTTTAATATGATTGGAACAAACACTGCTTCTGTTTTTTAAGCTTATACATTTATGAATTTACAGATGTAGTCTATTGTAGTAGATGTAATCTATATATTCTTCGATATTTGAAAGTGAGAAGCATTTTCTAAAAGTGCCTGCAATACCAGTATTTATTAAACACGATAACATTTATTGTTTTCTTGGCAGAAAATTTTCGAATCACGATGCAATTCTCTCTCTCTCTCTCTCTACATATATATATATATATATTTATTAAGATATTATTATACATAAAATTATATTCCTAGTTTTCAATCACAATATCATTTACAATTACATATATATTTTACAAATTGCGCATAAACAGTATAAGAAAGAAAAAAAAAACTTGATCATTATTGACATTATGAAACACTTAATCTTTTCATGGAATTTTATGGAAGGTATGCAATTTTCGAGATTATTTGTAAAAAAAAAATCTCTTAAAATCTTTGAGATCCATAAGCAAGCAAAATAACTTTGTAGTAAGAATTCGTATAATGAAGCAGGAATTAAGGAACTATTTATAGAAATAAAACATGATTTTAGTCACATATACACTTGATAAAATAGTAACATTACTACATTTTACACATTTACAGTTAACTCATTTACAGTTACAGTTAGTACACAATGAGATATATCTCTTTATTTTGTAAGGGAGCTGCATGACATTTTTAATTGTGAAGACTCTTCCCACACACAATTTCTATAAACTTAAAACTTATCCTGTCTTAATGAGTAAAAAGGTTCTATGATTTATTTAGATTCGGTTTCATCGTTAAATAATGAAATGAAATTGTCGAAACAAAGTGAATATTTTCAGCTTTTATGGTGCAGAGCAAAAACTATTAGATTGAAATAAATAGAAAAATATGAACTACATATCCATGATTTTGTATTGTACCATTCTATCAACATACATGGACACTTTACTTTCAATGTTTTCTCTTGATGAAGGTTACACTATACATGAATTAAGTGATATTAATTGGTGACTTGTTATCGTAAATTACTACTTTTATTTCACTTTCGGCAAAATTTAAGTAAATAGCCAGGAATAACTTTCATATGTAAAATTATTATTCTAAATATTCTTTTAGAGATGGAAAACAATTTGGGAGTCTTAGGGGAATCACCGTAATACTATTTAATTTTGTTAATGATAACAAAACTTTGTTTTGATTAATTAAATATTTTCCAAAAAAAATATTTTTATCCCTCTATTATAAATTTTTTTAATAAAAAAATTCATTGCATAAAATTCAAAGAAAACAATTAATGTCTAAGATTTAGAAGTAGTAATTAGTCTTGAAGCAGTATTTCAAAATCTGCTTTCAAATAAAATCGTAATAAAGAGTATCCTTTAAATTATATTATCATATGATATCATTGCAGTCTGGTGTTCTACTTTGTTTTAAATATATAAGATAAAAATTGTATCATTATTTCCTTTATGTTTCTTGCAAATATAAGAACTGTAAGGAAAATGCATTTCTTATTCACTGGGTTAATGATCTTTCTCTTTTGAAGATGCATCATTAATGCATGGATAATTAGTAATTTTGTTTCTTCAATTTTATGTTCGCAGGAATACATAAGTTCTCATTTATTTATTTTTTATCTATTGTTTTAAGTTCATCACAGCAGCGTTATTAAATACAAATACATTTTCATTAGAAAATATGCCTGGTTTAGAGCAGAAATAATTTAAAATTAGTTAATCGTAGTTCATTGAATATAAATATTGTAAACCAGACTTGAACAAAATTAGCGTTCACTATTTTTATTTCTAAAATAGTTTGAAATATAAATTTTAAACATTTTATTTTACAGAATATTCATTTATCTTACTTTTTCGCGTACGAAACACTTTCGATATTAATTTCATATCTTTAGATGGATAACAAAGTGCGTCTTCTCCCATAAAATTCAATTATTTTTGAATTTTTTAATATATAAATTCTATGTACAGCAGGAATATTTTATTCATTTTTTCCGAGGTAATAAAATATAATTATAAATATTATACCTTGCATAAGGAAATTTAAATTAAATTACAAATTGAATTTTTTTATGATAATGTTTAAACTATTATATTTTATGAAATATTCTGAAAATTTATAGTAATAAGTTACTTCATATGTCAGCGAATTTTGTTAATTATTATTGAATTCCAATTTAAGCTTTCAGTTATAAAATTCAAATTCGATTATAAAATGTATACTATAAATTGAAAGAGCTTAAATAAAATATCCTACTGAAATTTTAAGGTACATGTAAAAAATGCCGTTGAATTCTTTCAGAATATCAAATTCAATGAAATATTTATATAAAAGGTATTATTTATAAAAAACATTTACAAAAATGACTACGAAAATGTGTTTTTGTATATTCATTTCAGTAATTAGTAAATTTCATCAGTAAATTCGTTGTCATTCTCCTTTACGCTTTTAAGATGTTAGTGATTCATTTTTTGGTTGCAAAATCTGTGTAAGGCACTTTATTAATTTGCAAAATTCAGTATTGCATTATATTAATATATGTGCTCTCAATTCTAAACCATGAAATTATAAGGACAATTATATTAAAATATAACCACTCTTTAATAAGGATAATACTTAGATAAGAAATCAGCAATTACTCAAGAAATGCTGTCATTTGTGCATTTACTCTGTGTTAATGAATATTATAAACCTCTAATCGCCTTTTATTTCTAAACTTGTGTAAGAAATGATGTGAATATCAAATAATTTGTGTGGTAAATCGATTTGAATTGAAATATTAAAGAGAGGCGTGCTTATGTTTAAAATGTTTTTGTTTTGTTTTGCAGGAGTATAAAAAATAGTTTCTCTTTATTTCTCGGTGAAAATTAAATATTTGTGCATAATTTAGGCTCTTATGTGTTTTTCAGAATTTGAAGATGAAGCTGTGATTATTTAGATTCTTATGTGGTTTTCAGAAAGAAAATGAAGATGAAGCGTATGCTTTCCAGCTCTCTAGATTGCATGAATCACACAATAGCTTTTCACGTGATTATCAGAATGGAAATAACAAAATTATATAAAAAAATAATAAATTTTAAATCTTCTTTGCCGATTTAAAGTAAACATAAAGTGAACGTTTTGTCTTGTTTTTCTTTCATTGTGGTTTTTCTTCTGCTCTGTTTTCAACATGCTCAGTTTCTAAATAATTAAAAAATTTTAAAATTAATTATTTAGAACAACATGTAGTTTTTTACAGGTAGACATTCAATTGTGAACTTCGCCTTGTTTGCTGCCACTCGAAGATTACAATTTGAAAGCAGGCCATAAAGTCATCAACAAGTTAGATTTACGATGGCATCTCAATACAATGTGACACAAATTAATCGTTATCTAATGTTAGGAGATACCTTAAATCAATGAGAATTCTAATGAAGTGGCGTAATCTAGATCTTAACTTTAACGAAGAAAACAACTACTTTATAATTAATAAAACATTTTTATGTATTTTCAAGTATTAGATAAAGAGGAATATGGTTATAAAAATTCCATACAATTAAAAATCAGAATATTTACGTAATACACATAACATAATCACCTTTAATAAATAATACTGCTCATTTTTCAAGTTAATAAGCTATATTTTAATGTTATTTATTATAAATTATTAAGAAAAAAAGGTAAAAGATTTCAAATACTTAAGTTTGCTTTTGGAGTAAAAATCATAATATTCTCAACATAAATTTGAAAGTTCTATCTGTGATTAAATCACATTTGACTAAAATAATTACATTGCAGAATTCTAATAAACGTTAATTTACCATTTTTGGATAGTTGAAAATTTTTTGTAAGAATTTCTTTTCCTAAGCATGCAAATTCATTTTTTTTTACTATCAGAGAATACCAGTCTTTAAAAGTGAAATAATTGCCTATTATAAGCTTCATAAACTGTCTATCTTATTTGAATTAAGTCCTCTCTTTTAATAGAAATCTTATTTCTTTATTTATATACTTAATCAGAGGCTAATGATAATTACAATCATCTCATCTGAATGCACAATCCTGATAAAATATATTCACGGAGAATTTAGGTTTGAACTGGGTTTCCAAATTAACCCCTCCGCTCAACTTGATATCATTAACATTATGATGCGAATGAAAGAAACGTATTTCCCTTAGAGTAAAAAAGAAAGTTCCGACAAAGAATTAATTTACCAGCATATACATTAACTTACTAATTGATAATTGAATTTAATGGAACCTCAATGGAAATACTATAAGAAATCAGTGCAGGGAAGGCGTCCATTTGTACTGGTGAAGAAGTTTCTAATAGAATCGCCATTCTCTCCCTCCATCGAGATCAATGGCGTCGAGTCAGGCCCTTAATCAATCTCAATTAGACGCTCGTTAGGCGGAGAGCTGTCCCATTAAAACATCGCCAATCATTTAAAAATTCGTACTCTTTTATTGGTTTCGATACAGAGCTGGAGTTCCGGAATCTTGGCGACGGGAAAAGAAAGTCGACCTTTTTGTGAGAAGACGGGTAAGTTGGAGAAAACAACTTCTTTGATAAACTGTTAATCAAGCCATAATGTTTTCGTCTTTGAACGAAACTCATTAAAGTAAATTTTTGACTTAAGTTAAAAAGAAAGATTATTCATCATGAGACATTAATGTATGCAGAGTTAATTATTTTTGTTTAAATTCGTCTGTAAAATTTGAAAGAATTCCGTCTTCCTGATTTTACTTTGTTGGAAATCTAGAAGATAATATCTTAAAGGAGGGAAAATAAAACCAATATTTAATATTAAAAATCCCTGTATAAAGAATTTAATTTACTTTGTCAGTTGAAAAGTATTGAAATTAGTTAAAAAGGATATATTAGAAAATTCAAGTCTGTTAATCCAATAATAGACTTTATACATTATACAATGAAAACGGAAATTATTTTTGTTTGTTTTCTGTTTATAAAAGGAATATATATATATTTTTTATAACTGATGGTGTATTATCAATATAAAGTGGACAGCCGATCGACTTTAAGTTGCAAGTAACCTTGAGAAAAGTTTTTTTTGTATACAGTTATCAGTATATATGAATGTCACAAATTACTGTGAAGTTCGTGGTAGCCTAGTGGTTAGAGAATCAGCTTCCGTCCGTCAACTCTCAATGACACCAAAGAACAACAGAGTATATGCGATACACGTGCTCGTACATGCGAATCGAAAGTCTTGTGATGTCGGTCGTTGAACAGTTACCATGGGTGTAATGGTCTGGAGAACATCTTCTCCCCCTCCAAATCGATGCTGAAATTGAGGGAATGAATCATCTGGGGCTGCCATACGTCGAAGGAGTTTAGAGCAAATTCGTACTTTCACCTTCGTGGTGCTATGCTTCAACGAAAGACGCACCTTACTGACTTAATTTCACATAGCCAACGCAATAGCAAGCTCGACCTGTCCAAGTGCTCTAAGTAACAACAGAACATATTACTGTTGTTCTTGATGCACCACCATGCGTCCTTGTGCCTAACCCTATAACGAGCTCTATCAAATGTGTCCCAAGTAAAAAAAATAATCTGAAACTTAATAGCATCTTCCACAATTGACATGCATGAAAAGGCTCGATATTTATATTTTGTTGTTCAACAGTGATTTTAATTAAAACTCGAATCATTAAATCTGAAATACACTGCTAAATTTAATCTATGGTGGAGCCAATATCTGATAAATAAATTCTATAATCTGAATTAACATTTTACCTTTTCAAAATATAACAGCCGCTGCATAATTCTCACCAACATGAAGTTCACTCTACATAAAAGTACTTAAAATAATACTACAATTAGCTTTACTCAAGTTCAGGAACATTGTAGATTAAATGACAGATTGGTTTATCTGTTAGCAGTGTGAGTGAAGTTGATACTCATTTAAGTTCCTTTTTTAACGTTTTAGCCAGTTCTATATTTTAAGTGTCTTCACTGAAAATACATAATCCTGAACTCTGGAATATTAAATTCACATCATTTCTTTAAGCGCTGAATATAGAATATATTAAAATGATATTAGACATAAAAGAATCCCCCCCTTGTAATCTTAATTTTTTTTTGATTATGTGCATTTATTTTTTTTAAACTTTTCACTGGCTTTATTTTCTGGGCATGGTTGTTGGATACAAAATTATTGTTCTTTCAAGAAAAAATCCCACACTCGCAATATTAAATAAAAAAAAAATTGCACGCATATGTATATTACATTTCTATTTTACTTTTTAAGTGAACTATTTTTAATTTGTTAAAATATATATATATATATATATATATATATATATATATATATATATATATATATATATATATATATATATATATATATATATATATATATATATATATATATATATATATTATTTTTATAATGTAACCGTTTTAAATTATTTAATATTAATTATTTCATACGTTTATATATAGATGGCAATAATAAAATATATATCAATTATGTTCTAATTTTGTCAATTTATGTTTTTTTTAGATCTTTTATTTCAAATTGTATAAAACTAAAATGTGAAATAAAATAATCACCAGTTGCAATTAAAGAACTATTACATGACAGATTTGGATGTTATAAAATAATAATAGCTTCAAGTCCAATCGTTAAGGAAGAATAAATGATATGAGTTAAATAATGATTTTGAAATTGAAAATATTAAGGATTTCGCTATGCGATGCATATTTTATTTCTATTATTATTATAATAATTATTATTATGGATTAAAAAATATAAATTTAAAAATGTAGAATATTTATGTGTATTTATTTAGAAAAATTTGACCATAGAAATTACATTAAAAGCCCTGAAACTCTGCAGAACATATTCAAACTAAAGAAAGATAGTTATTCAACCTCATCTGACGAATATTCTCTCAGAAATACTTGAAACTGTATTTTCATAGTGGCAACATGCACATATTTATTCTTCTCTTGCGTACAAGAGTAGAATAAACATAAAAGAATGACATGAAATCGTATTCTTATATTTTCTAATTATATTGTGCATTTAAGTTTTAAACCCCATTTCCATTTTAAATAATAGAATCAGAAAATGTTTTGCTCAAAAGTTTTTTTCAACCGCCACAGTAAAATAATTCAAATATTATACTTCTTATTTTGTAAAATGTCTCATATTGCTAATTTTAACTATATATCAACATGTTTACTTTCAAATTGAATGATGATTCTAAATATTTATTTGAAAATGAAGGTGGAAATTTTAAATGTAATATTTACTCAACAATTCTTATACCAGTCAATAAATATGAAGATGTTTGCAAGAAAATAATTTTATCGTTTAAATGCTACCATTCAGTAAATTTTAATATTTATTATTTATAAGTATTTGTTTAAAAAATTACAAAGATTTTAAACATCTACTTATAAGAGATTTCCATTTTCTAACCAAGTTTAATAAAAAATAGAGTACACAAATTTCACAAATTATTTACTGTTTAAATTTTTAATAGTGAACAATTTGTAAAATTTACAAATTTTGTAATTTCTATTGTTAATATTCATTTGATTTTACAAAACTACTCTGTTCATTAGAATTTTGTGATTTTGTATTGGTTTGTAGTTTTAGAAACAAAATTAAATTACAAGGTTTTTGCACAAACATACACATGCATATGCATACGTATATATATATATATATATATATATATATATATATATATATATATATATATATATATATATATATATATATATATATATATATATATATATATATATATATATATATATATATATATATATATATATATATATATACACGTTTAGCGGGTATTTAAGTGGGTAGAATGCGCTCGGCGCAACTAGTGAATTTCCCAGAAAGACCCTTGAGATCACTTAAGATATTGAAGTGGTTTTGTTTGTTGCTCCTTTTTTTGTGTAGATGTTTTGTGAAATTATATGTAATGTGCCGTTATGGTTATACATTGTGATTGGAACTTTAATAAATATTAATAAACATATATTTCTGAAAGTTTTGTTATTCCTAATAATAGTTATATTTGGAATCACGTTTTTATATATATATATATTACTTTCAAGTCATGTCGTATTATGCATTTTATTGTCTAATTATATTCTAACAATATTTTACAAAATACGCTTACATGGTCTAAAATTAAACCAAGTCTAATTGTTTAAAATAAGTTTAATGGAATTACAGTTGCCACGTAACTGCTTTTTAAAATAATAGGAATATTAATGCGGATTCTATTAAATAATACGAACTCTAGTGAAATAATTAAAAAACATTTGTTTTGTATCCAATACCATTTTGCATTTAATATTATTCATAACACCACATGTATTTGCCAATCATCTCTTGAATGCATGGTTTTTAAAATGTAATAATGCTTATTTCTTCTTTCAAAATGAAATTAAATTTTTTAAAAAAAATACTCTAAAGATTGCCTTCACAATGCATGAACTATTTTATTACTTAAAAACGTTTATTATAATATTTTGCAGATAAAAGAAACATGAATTATTTTGATCATGTAAGTTATTAAATGTTACCTAATTTAATTTTTAATAAAATAGTAATTTAACAAAAAGTGAAATTTTTTCGAATTAATAATATTTTTGTACATATTTCAACAATTTTGATGTTTATAAATATATCATTTCCTTTATAAAATAAGGAAATCAAATCCACATAGAAAGAACGCAATCTTCTCTACTTGATTAATTCTCCTATATATAATTATTATTATACTCGTCTATATCTTAATACAAGCAAATATTATTTGAAAATGTAAAGGCTCAATATTCAATAAAACTTTAGTTTTAAACTTGGGAAGGCAATTTAATGGAATTTTATTATATTTATGTTCCAGTTTACGTGATGTTAAAGTGATTTCGTGATACATATTAAGTTGGGAGACATCATAATATTGTTTTAAATACAAATAACTCTGTTACTTAAATTTGCACGATACTGAGGGCATTAAATTCTTGTTGTAACATAATACAATATTATTCTCTTATTTAAAAGTTGTGTAATCATCAACCTTATATATATATATATATATATATATATATATATATATATATATATATATATATATATATATATATATATGTGTGTGTGTGTGTGTGTGTATGTGTGTGTGTGTGTGTGTGTGTGTGTGTGTGTGTGTGTAATATAATTGTAAATGCAGTTTGTTGATATGTTAAGTATATTTTCGTGTATTATTGCCTAGAAATATTTATAAATATAAATTACTTGGTATATTATGTTTTGATAATTATCAGAAATACTTTAAAATTTGATATAATCGAAAATTTTTATCTGATAAATTTTTAAATGATTTGCTCAATATTTCACAGTTTGGAAACGTAAATTATTGTTTAATAAGTGGCAACCGCAAATAATTAGAATCAGTTTAAAAACTTCTAAATCCATAGTTTTCAAATGCTAAAATCAATAATTGCAACTTATTGATTTAATTTTAAGTTATTCAAGAAATGATCGTTGACTGCATGAAACCCAGGACACCATTATATGGGATGAAACGATTTCAGTTATTATAATCGTAAAAACAATTTCTTTTTATATTAGTAATATTTTAAGGCAAAGCATTATAATTAAATAATAGAGAAAATTTTGCACTATATATAATAATAAAATATATAGAGTACCTTAAGATGAAATCAAAATTCAATTCATAAATGAAGAAACATTCACTTGATGGCTAAGCAATTATGATAATCTTATTTCATAAATTATGTATCCACAAAACAATCATAAATAATTTCATTTAACATTTTATTCATGAATTATTTCCCATAAAATTTCATAAATTATATACAACAAAATATAGAAAGTAGCATTTTACGATTTAAAATTACTCAATTGTAAACGTTTAGTACAGAAGTATTAGGAAACAAAACTCTAAAAGTAAGAAATATAAATATATTTGACGAGGCAAAAATATACATATTTTTGAAAAAAATATTAGTATGTTCTATACAAAAATCTAGATAATATGCTGACCTAATAATTTTTCCTTTTTATCCTACGACTGTTTTTGGTATGTGTGCCAATAGTTGATGAGGAGCCCAATAAAATGAATTTTAATTATCTTCAAGAAATATATTTGCCTTCAAGAAACTTAGAAGCAATGACTGAGGATGTCACCATCCATATATGCACCTGAAATACTAAGAACACTAATAAATAATGAGAGCATTATAATAAAGAACATGAGAATTCTTATTTGTGAATAAAACTTCAAGAGACAAATTTGCTTTCTAATATTCTATTTAAAAGTCATTAAACCACAGGTATAGGACCAGATACAGGTTCTACAAATGTTATATGTTTTAAAAAATTCATTTTTAAATGACGCGTAAAACTTCAAAAAAAAGTTTATAATATATACTTACTAACACACTTAATTGTTATATATTTTTATGCAATTTATGTATAACGATATTTATTAAATACATTACTTAATAGTTGAGTACTTTTCAAATGTAATGAAGATATAAGTCCAAGTTGTACTTAAATTACAATGTAAAAAGGTCTACATATTCAAAACCACATATTTAGACAAATACACGAGTCTTAAAGTAATCCTTCAACATATTTGTGATCGTGTGACTCATATGAATGTTTATTTAAGAGAGTAAGCCAATTTATCATTCATTGGATGAAAGTTTTAAAGCAAGGAATTATGAGTAAATGAGTAAAGTGATGAGAGAAGATAGATTACATTAAAAATGATATTCCATTAGTGCAAGAATCCATTGTTAATATTTCAAATGAATGTATGTGAAATCTTTTTAAGTTTCTCGCAGCTTTACGAATATTGTGAATTGCAATACACACCTCAGTTGCCAAATTTTTAATGAGACTTTAGCCAGTACACGAACTGCACTGATGTCCAAGAAACCAACCTGACAACTTTCTAATTTTCTCAGAAATGTGACTAAATTTTGTATCTCATCCAATGTAAAATTGTTTTATGCTTTAATTAAACTAGTATATATGTAAATACACTATTGGAATCGCGATTAGTTTATAAAAGTATAAATAAAATGTAACGAGACTGCTTCCAATTTTCATTGGGCAAGAAACTTATTTCCAAATTTGTGTTGTTTTTCTAGTATAACTAATTCTATAAAATAAAATGAGTCAGTCTAATGAATATCCATCACAATCATTGTTAAAAAATATTGTTATTCTAATGAGCAAAATGCAAACTTTCTTTACGTATATTTCCGCAAACTGCAATTTTACCATCGAATATATATATATATATATATATATATATATATATATATATATATATATATATATATATATATATATATATATATATATATATATATATTTGTATATATATAACATATGTTCTTGTATATTCTGTGATGTTAGAAATGCTGGAAATGCTGAAGTACTTTGAACAGGAAAGAATACTCTACTGAAAAATCTTAAATAGTAGTTCATTAGAGAAATTGTCAAAATAGGTTGATATAGTTAACGAATTCATTTTAAAAACTATATTGTTTTAAATTATTTGCTACAATTAAGAAAGAGTTTTCGATGAAAAAACAATTCGTAAAATACATTACTTAAAGAATAAGTGATTTTCTAGTGTAAGTTAATTTTGTACTAAACTTTCGTCATGACTTCATTTTATTCTCAATAATAAAAGAAAGACATTTACTGATTCTATTAATATTAAGTAATTTAATGATGAATATTTCTTCCATTAACTATCCGAATGCAGTGCCTTTTGACTTTTCCCCTTCTCTTCTTCAGAAAGGTAAGAAACTGTATTTATACTCTTCTAATGAGGAAAACTCGCAAATCAGTGAAATAAGGGAAACGAAAAAAATGGCAAAAAATTCCACCGTTTCCGATCTCTCCCTGCCAAGATAAAAAAACAAAGAAAAATCATTAGGATGTCACCCTTCCTTAGAGTTGAGGAAAAAAGAGAAAAAAACACATATCGTTGTCGGACTTACCTAATGAGGCACGGTTGGAGGACGAAAAGGCCACTCCGAAAGTCAGAAGTAGCTTTACTAGTGGCTCCTGATACCATTAAGGGACTTTTGAAAAAGAATTGCATCCTATGTTATTATTTTTGTATATATATAGGGAATGTCTTTAATGTTTTGTGGTAGAAAATCCCCGCGATTTACTTTCAAAACAGCGAACAGTTTCCCTTAGTTTATGATTTATGTAGGAAGGGTTAATGTTGTCTTGGCCAGAGTTTGTGCATATTTCTAAACTAATCGTAGTAGATTTCCAAATGATGAATAGCTTTCATTTGTGCAATGGCATTCCTGCAGTATGTTTTGTAATACTCAGGATGGAAATGTTTTTTTCATGAATGTTAAGTTTTATTTGTCTTAGAAAAATTGTATATAAGATATTTGTTTGCATATGAAATACAAAAGTTTGTATAAAATATTTTACCAAATTCAAACCCATTTCATTTAATAAAGTCCTACTTTTATTTAAGTCTAAATAGAGGTTCCCTCTTATCTCTCTCACAATACTTTGATTATCTTTTCTTTTCTTCTTACAATATGTTCTGATAAGTATTACTCCTAATAAAATGTTTAATTTAATATTTGTTTGAACATTTAATAAGTTAATTTAATTAAAGGCATTTTTTCCTATTATTATCGGAAAACCAATAACGATCATATCAAATATTTATGACAGTTCTTGAACTAAATAAACACATGGGAAAAATGCATAATTTAATAATCAATTATCTAGGATGAATTTTAAACGATATATTCCATGCATATAGGTACAATTATATAAAATTGATTTTAGAAATTCAACGAAATATTTAACCCTATGTTTTACAAATTTGCTTTTTATTATTTCAGAAATATTAACTAAAAGGAAATTTGTAATATTGGCGTAAGCAAGACAATTGTCTTAAAATTCAAAAGAAATTGCTTACAAATATTGCAATTATTAATTTAAAATTCTATCAATTAATGTTATTTTTAAAACACAAGTGCCGTATAATCAATGCGCCAAATTCTGAGATTGGTGATTTTTTGGTGGATTTTCTTATGTATCTGGGTACCTCATTTCTGTTACGTCATGGATATGGAGAGCTATAAGATTTATACAGAAGATTCTATTTTGGTAACCCTAGTATTTACGTCATCGCGCACTTCACGATACGTCTTCTTGGCAACATTTCTTCATCGCTAAAAAATTTAGAATTTGCCATCCTATATTAAACGGTACTTGTGCTGCTCCTTATACAAGAAATCGTTTTATTAACAAAATGAGTCTCGATAATATTCTCAGATACTTGATAGTGAACTTCACCTCGTTTGTTATCACTTGAAGAATGTGATTTGAAAGTAGGCAGGGAATTAATCTACATGTCGGATTTACAAAGTCGTCTCAATACGATGTGCGTTGGATGAAGTGATAACTGACGTCATGGATATATTAAATCTCTGAGAACAGTAATAAATTGGCGTACTCAGGATATGAATTGTAACGAAAGATATAATCACTTATTAGGTAAAACTTCCATTATGACTGTAGACCTATCAGTTCGAAAAACAAGCATAATTTCCGTACTCCTGATTCACATTGAGCTAATATTTCATTTTCCAAATGTAATTTATCAAATTGGATCTGTTTTTGGTATACTTTATTTACTATGTATCCTAAAGCACAAGTAATGCCAACAATTACTGAAACGTTATTACATAGTTATCTCATTATTTTAGAATGCTGTTCTGGTAGTGGCAAGAAGCCATATCTTTTCATCTTCTTCTCTCCTAAAATCCATATATGTTTCCGGGAAAGAACTCTATGTTATTTTAGCAGCTTCTATTTAATCAAACGTCAGTGTATTTCTGAAATTTGAACATGCAGATATTGAGTTTCTGTAGCTTTTTTCATCTCACAATTGTAACACGTTTGAAAGAATTTAAGTGGACTACAAAAAGCTATATCTTCAATATTTTAAACAAGTTTACATGCATTTATATATTAACAATTTTGATGTCATTTGAGAATTAAAAGAAATATGCCTGTACCTATAAAAGTTGTATTTTTGGAACAATTATTAAACACTCTTAATATATTTTAGTGAATATTGATATTTACATCGATATGCCATATACGTATGCATAATATATCTATATTTTTTTATATCAATCAATTCTACTCCATGTTAAAAACAGATTTATCTTTACTATTATTATAATGAAAAGCATATGTATTTTACTGTAAAAATGATAAATCTGTGAGTATGTAAAAAAAATCTGTGATTATTCATAATCCCCACAAACTCGACAAAAGTGGCAAGTTATTGAATATTTATTTATCATTTTTACCAATAAATATATTTAATACCCAACTTATAATGGGGAGTGTAATAATTTCCCATTATTTTTTAGAAAAATAATCTATTAATTTGAAAAAATGGACATTTGGAATATTATCAAACATATTGTTCTTAAGAATTTGAAGAAAATCATGAGGACACAGAATAAAACATTAAAGTTATATTTTAATTTAAAAACTTAAACAGAGCTATTCATGCGTTCATTTCAGTTGACACATTATGTTAAATATAATAGACATAGATATAAATTATATACTTGACATGAAATGTATTGAAAAATATAAAAATATTGAAAGTATTAATTAATTAAGAATAAAAATGCTTTTTTCACGTACTGTTTACTGAACACGAATCATTGCCACTATGAAGTATACAGGAAACGCCCGTTTCTTTTCTAGAAAATTCCCCTGTATGAATTTCTTCCTGAATTCATTATATTAAAAAATAAATTTGAAATTATTATCTTGTTGCTAATACATGTCAGACAAAAAAAAAGAAGACTTGCATCTTGAATTCATCTCTCTCAATACCATTAGCAAAACGATCTCTTTCTTTGGTACCTTTGACTTCTTTTGACAATTTTCACACAAGTTTATTACTGTCTCATTATTTTGTACTTTTAAAATTTTTTTTAACATTTATGGACTTTTATTGGATTTTCTATGACCTATTAGGGGTTTTGTAAATGACCGTCAAAGATGATGAATATTCAAAAGCTTATGCGTTTACCAAGATAAGTGGTGATTGTAATTTTTCTTTGGTAATTAACAAAATGATTTACAGATAATTATACATAATGAAAAAGTCTGGAAATAAATTACACTTACCGTAACATGGTGCTAATGAAACAATGGCTGAGATGCTTTTTAAGGTAGTCTTGAAAACATCTTCATACTCGAATGGCTCTATTAAAACTCTCAGAATCAAAGATAAAAACCAGTCTTTAGTAAAATTAGCTTAATTACTCTTTTTATTTTATTGTTGTTGCTGTCGTGTGACAAGTGCAAAAAAAAGAAAAACGTAAAGGTAAAAAAGACAAGTCATATGGTACCAAGGGCAAGGAGCACTACGTTTATCTTCAGCTTTTTCCGTATAAAAGGTGTCAAGGCAGAAGTTGGGGTCGATGTTGAAGAGGGTCGAGGCAACAGAGATGCCTCGGATCCAGCGGAAATCCTGTGCAGTGCCTGCATTCTGCGTAGGTTCTAGATCCGTCGGACATGATTTTCACACCCTTTATTTGCCCAGTCCCCTGCTGATGGTAGAGGTGATACCACGGTCAGGATTAAGCTCCGGTAGGAACCATTTTTTTCATAGAGCCCGCAGAGCTGATGCCTTGCGATGGCGTTTTCATCAAACCAAGTGGTAGTCGTGGGAGGTGGATTGGTATTCGTAGTCTCCTTGGAGAGGGAGTCCACCTGTTCATTTCCCTCGATGTTAACATGTACACAGACCCATTATATGGTTCCTCTTCTCATAAAATCTGTAATTAACTAGTTAATTCAAATGTAAAAATAAATAATAAATTGCTAAATGACTTTTTACTTGTAATTAATTTGTGTTTTTGAATGAGAATGCTAATGTGATACATTTTCACCATATAAATATTTTAATTGGGCAACAATAAGTAAGAAAATATAGAAAACGAGTTAAAAAAAGTTTAGTATTATAAGCAAAGAAGAACTTTAAATTTTCAACTTTTAAAATTTGTTCTGTTAATATTGGTGAGAGTGTAACTACGAGTACGAAATGTAGAAAGAGCAACAAGTGATAAATCAAATTTGTTAGCGATCGAATTAGACATTTAAAACCGAGATACTTATAATTGAGAAAGAAAACAAGGAAAATTTTCATTGTGGTATATCAGAAATTAGTTCACAATTTGTAAAGAAAAATTGATTTCGCCTGAAGAACTTCGAGATCAGGCAATATTACTTCGAAACTGTGGTAGAGAATTATTTTTCTGAAAGTCAATCATATTGCAGCGAAAATTATTCCTCTCGATCAAGGACTTCATGGCTCAGTCGGTAAAGCAGCGGATTCATGAGCCAATGGTTGTGGAATCATAAACAAGCGAGGAAAGTTAATTAAAAATTTATTTCTGTCTGCTTTGTAATTTAAGTTAATTATGCAAATTCATATACATTTCAGTTCCCAATTTTCTGCTGGCTTTCCAAGTTTGGAAAGTTCCAAAACTGTATATAAATAGCGACTGATTAAAATAATAATAATAATAAAATCTTGATTTAATCTTAAGCGCTTTCGTTCCCATTGGCTTTACTACATTCACTTCATCTATTCGACCGATTGGTGGAGGCACCGGGTACTACAACGGAAGAGTTATGCCAAAACCGACATATTCGAGGTCACGCTCCTGAATTTGGTCTCCTACCGTATTCGGCAAAACAATTAATGATGATGGCTGAAGGAGGGGAAAATGATCAGAAACTCTAAGCTAGGGCTGAGTAACATAGCACTAGTTCCAATTTTGACCTTCCAACTAACCAGAAGCCCCTGTATATTCTCTGGGGACAACCTAGAAGACGCTAACCGGTGGCTCAATGATTTTGATCAAATAGTGAATTATAATCAGTGGGAGTACCAAATGTGTCTAGCAAATGTCATATTTTATCTCACTGGAACAGCTCGTCAATGGTTCGATAACAATGAAGACACCTTCACTAACTGAACTGTTTTTAAGAATTCCCTGAAAAACACTTTTTGCTACGCAGCTGATGTAAAACGTCAAGCTGAAAAATGTTACTCACCCATGCGCAACAAGTTGGTGAGACATCTGAATCTTACATTCAAAGTATACTTTCCCTGTGTCGAAAAGTTAACCCCTCTTTGCCTGAAGACGAAAAGATGGCTCATATCATGAAGGGTATTGCAGAAGACCTTTACCAGACTTTGTCATCTCAGGAATATGAGACCAAAGACGCGCTCGTAAGACGATGTGATATAGAGAGCCTTCGACAAAGACGTATCCTTCGACCACTATTTCAGAGGATACCTATTATCTCAGCGATGTCTGCCGAAACAGATGCCACTGATCTCAGTCATTGGTACGTGCAATTGTCAGAAAAGAGCTTCAAAACATCATGCCTGAAATACAGGGCTACACAAGCAATGAATTTGGGATACCACGTGACATTACCTCTATTGTGTAGGAAGATGTCATGGAGGTTTTAGCATCACTTACAGGTTCAAAGAGAGACAAAACCATTCCTCGACGTTCGGTTCCAAACAGGCCGCAGCCAAGACATAAAACCACGAACAGAACGCAGCCGCAGCCAAGACATAGAACCACTCCTCAACGCAAAACAGACTTGTGGAGGAATGACAACAATGTGCCCCTCTGCTACCATTGGGGGAAGATCAGGGCATGTGCACAAGTATTGTCGGGAGACACGCCGAATATATGAAAATGCACTAGCAAGTAGGAATATCAACCCTAGACGAGATATGTATACCGACTCTTTTGGTAGCTTTGTCGATGATTATGCTTAGCCTACTTCCAAAATTAAGAGCAGTTCACCTTAACCGCGACGTTTTCTCAAACGCAGAGAGTCACAGTCTCCAGTACGCAGTTCAAGTCTTTCTCCACGAAGACTCAATGAGAAAAATTAACTCTGGCGACCTGTGCAGAAGGTAAGGCTGCAGTGGAAGAAATTCCACTGATGTATTCCACAACCAAATCAAACCAGAACACCACCTATATCACTGCGAATGGACAGCGTATAAAAGCCCTCGTTGATTCTGGTGCCGATTATTCTCTCATATTTGAAGAATCACGGCGACAATTAAATGCTTCTATGTTTATTAAAAACGGACCTATATTGAAAGCTGCTTGTGGTAAAACTGTACGCCTCTGGACGCTGTGTATTAATAATGGACTTGTACGGGACTCTGAAGCCGTTTGAATTTCTCGTTTTTCCACAGTGCAGTCTTCAAATTATAATTGGCTGGGACTTTTTACGTGTCACTGATGCCGTTATCGATTGTGGAAATCAAGAGCTCCAACTTTCCGAAATCCTTCCATGCCACTCAGTCTCAAACGAATCAAATTTGCCTTTAAGTGCCACATCGAATTATTTAATTGAAACTAACTCAACAAGACAAATATCTACTTTGAATTCAACAGTGCAGGAAGCAAATGCAGCTATGATTATTGGTAGTAAATTTCTGAGGTAAGATAAAGAGTTATCTGTACCAGTTTCAATTGTCGGCATTGAGAATGGCTGTTGTAAAGTGTGGGTAACGATTTTTCCCGACGAACCCGACTGATACCGAAAGGGATGAATATATGCTTTTTCATGATAATAGCAAATGACGCTATCTGCTCCCTGAATAACAAAGTGCAAGAAACTTCCGAAGGACAAAAGTCCAGAAAAAAGGTAACTCGAGAACAATTGAAGGAAATTCTCGATTCTGATCTAACCAATGCTGAGGAAGACCAGCTATTGAACCTATTCGAATAATTTAGTGACATTTACGATTTTAAGCAAAATTTTAAGAAATCTCGATGTAGTTCAGTGAGACACAAAATTGATACAACCTTCATTGTGGCAACGCACCAATGAAGCAAAGACCTTACCGTGTATCAACCAAGACGCGTGATTGCTGAAAAAGTATATATGTATATATGCAGTATATTTGGTTCGAAAATTTTCTCTATGATGGATCAAACGTCAGGCTACAGGCAAATAGAAGTTGACGACAAAGACAGAAAAAAGACAGCCTTCGTGACATCAGATGGGCTTTATGAATTTAAAGTTATGCCGTCTGGGCTATGTAATGCCACCGCTAAGTTCGAACGGATGATGGACACAGTACTGAGTCCTAGAGTGGAATATTTATCTCTGTTATGAATACGACATAGATATTGCCTACAAGAGCGTCCGTAATCATTAGAATGCGGATTCTCTGTCAAGGAAGCCCCTGATTAAACCAACAATTGAAAGCAATGACGAAATCCCGTCTCTAACAACAATCAAAGAATACGGAAAAGAACAACAAAAAATAAACAGTTGAAGAACATCATAAGGGAATCCTTAAGAAAGATGAGTCGGTTCCAAAATTATCAGATAAGAAGTGGGGTACTTTATAAAGGAAACTAAGATCCGATAGGACAGCAGTGGCTCTTGGTTTTGCGAAAACAACTTTGTAGCGATGTTCTAAGAAGTCTTCACGATGCTCCAACTGCCAGTCATCTTGGTTTCGCCAAAACGTACGACCGGGTAAGAAGAAGATGCTTTTGGCCCGTGCTGTATGGGAGCATACATCGATATGTTTCACACTATCAAGGATGCCAGAGACTGAAATCACCTCCACAACATCCTTATAGGGCAGCTTCAACCTATAAAACCCTCTGACACGCCTTTTGCCGAAATTGGAGTAGATTTACTTGGACAATTTCCAGTAACCCGAAATGGCAACCGGTGGATAGTTGTTTGCACAGACTATTTGACTAGATTCAGGTACCAACTGCTGAGGCCACCGAAATCGCTAAATTTATAGTTGAAGAAATTGTACTGAAGCACGGAGCTCCCAAAGAAATGATAAGGGATAGAGAGCTTAACTTTCTAGCCAATATTGTTAAAAATGTCAACCAATTACGCTAGCTGTCACATCTTCTGACGACGTCCTACCATCCACACACCAATGGGTTGTGTGACAGAAAGCTTCAACAGAACACTGGTGGACATGCTGTCTATGTACATAGACGCAGAGCAAAGAAATTGGGATACCATACTACCCTTTGGGTCTTTTGCGTACAATTCAGCAAAACAAGACACCACGGGATTTAGCCCATTCTTTCTTGCTCATGGAGGTGATATCCAGACTCCTTTTGACGTAATTTTTCCATCTAATACCGAAACTTCTGTCGAAAGTTATGCGCATCATCTGATTAGCAAGGCTGAGGAAACTAGACAACTAACAAAACTCCACGAAGTGCAAGCTACAGAAAAACGTCGGACGAGAGGCAACGACCTGTTGCTACAATATAGAAGATTTAGTATGGGTCTATACCCAAGTACAAAATGGGAGTATCCGAAAAGCTGCTGAGACGTTATTTCGGACCTTATCGAGTAACACGGCAGCTGTCTGACGTGCCATATGCAGTAGAAATTGTGGAACGAAATAGAGGGCGTCGAAATTCACAAAGACATCGTGGATGTACTAATGTTAAAACCTTATCTTGATCCAAAAAGACAATTCGATGATGAAGGGATGCCTACTTCCAGGAGACTTGTTACAAGGAGTCAAACGAGATTGCAGCGGGGCGCTGTTTCTTCCTAAAGAGAGAGAAATGTAGCGAAAATTATTCCGCTGGGTTACGGACTTCGTGGTTCAATCGGTAAAGCATCGGACTTCTGAGCCAGAGGTTGTGCGTTCAAAAGCAAGCGAGGCAAGTTTCATAAAAATGTATTTATATTTGCTTTGTTAATATAAGTTAATTATGCAAATTCATATAAACTTCAGTTCCCAATTTTCTGCGAACCTTCTAAGTCTGGAAGGTTCCAAATTTGTATATAAGTAGCGACTGATTGAAATAATAATAAAATCTGGATTTATATATAATCTTGAGAAATTTCGTTTTTATTGGCTTTACAACGTTCACTTCAGCTACTTGACAATATTAACAATGTATTTGCATTTGAGAGTACAAATGTAAATAAAAAAAAAATTCAGGAAACTGTAATTCTAAACCTTATAATATTCAAATGTATAGTAAATATAAATAAACACTTTTTAGAATGTAGGTGTAGACTATTTTGTAATGAAGAGCTGTTTTTTATATTTCTAATCTAAATTTTACAATTTTTCCAGCTTTTCTAGTTATTGAAGCATTAAGATTAATTATAAATTTGGTTAATAGTTGGCCATTGTTATTAAAGTTTTTATTTTAAAAATTATGTTTATTTTTATTGATTTATATAAGTTTCATTTTAAACCACTACTATGTTCTTCAAACTCTTAAGCATGAAGAGTATATTACTTGAAACTCTACTTTTCGAATTAAAATATCATTTCTCTACAATATAATCGGAATTCCTTACGTTCTCCATTACAAGAAGGGATTATATACATTTACCAGTAAAAGTGATAAATATTCAATAATTTATCATATTTACTGACTTTATAGTACGGATTATGAACAATCACCGGATTAATCACTTTTGTGATAGTACATATATAATTTTAAAACCGAACATTAGTGTGATTCCTCTCTCACTTTATCCTATAGGAACAAAATTTAATCTGCAAGTATAATCAAAGATCAAAGATAAAAGAAACAAAAAGCAATATATATATATATATATATATATATATATATATATATATATATATATATATATATATATATATATATATAAAATAAGGAATTGAACAAGAATAGATAAAAAAAATTTCTATTATTTTCGAAATTTCGTATTTTTGATGTATTGTTTTCCTTTTAGTATTTTCAATGTATTAAATGTATTATACTACATCCGATATTTGATTATTAATTTCATAAAATAAACTAATAATTATATATATATATATATATGTTTTGTATTTGTACATTTAAGTGTATTGTTAATATAATATTAGTGATAATTTAGAATTTCATTATAAAAAGTTATTTAGATACTTTTTATTTACACAAACATACTGTTGACTTGATTGATTTCTACTTACTGGTTTTTAACTCTTACCTTTATGCATAAATTAATTTGTAAGCATTTATTATTTGGCAAAAGAGTATTCTACGAGAAAGAGACTATTCTTTAAAATTAGAGAGAACTGTGATTACATTTCTTAAGGTGTCCTATTTTCCAAATAAACGAAAATAAATGTAGAAATGAAAAAGAATTTTCAAACAAAAGAACAGTTTATCAACACACTATTTTTGAATAACATAGCAAGTAAAACTTTAAAATATTTTCTAAATAAATAGTTTGTATTTTTATTAAATTTAGTCTGAATAAAATTATTCAAATATTTAAAATGTTTAACATCAGAATTTCCAATAAAAATGGATATAATTGAAAACCTTATTGCAATTACTTTTCTATATCTGATTTTTAAAATAAATTTTAATTTACTTCTTTGCATTTACACAAACTGCTGCTTCTTTACTGCTTACTTCTTTTCATTAACACAAACATACTGTATGTAGGTTTGTACATATGCTTTTGTGTAGTAAAATAAATTTTGTAAATAAAATTTGTGTGTAGTAAAAAAAGTTTTTTTTTTTGTTTCGCAATTTTTAATTGTTATTTTAATACGCTCTTCAAATAATAAATATTATCAGAAAAATTAGATTTTTCTCTTTAATTTGAAAAAATAAAATATTTGAACACCAGTACATAATTTCAGTGTTTTAATTAATAGTCGCCATTTGTGTAATTGGATCTATTGTACTTCAATTTATTTAATTTGGAATATAAATTTTGAATCTTGCTTTAATTTTAAAAAATATTGTTTTTAAGATTTCTGTAATGATATTATTGATTGTATAAATTGCATTAATTTCCTTGCGAAATAATATAATTTACTTATGATAATTGTTTATGTCTTATTTTATACTATTTTAATTATCATATTTTATACTATTTTAATCAATAATAACACAATTTTGGAAATTGGGAATAAATTGTCTAGCTTTTTATTGCTTGACTTGTATACTTAACATATATTTTAAGCAAAATACATTTTATATCTTAGAGCGATAATAATAATCAGCATTTTTTTCGTATTAAATGAAAATAATACATACATAATCATATATATCTTTCAAAATATTTCTATAAATGCAGCTAGACAAATTTATAAGACATATTTAATTCAATTAAATTATTGCAGAACTAAACAATTGGAATAGAGAACAAATTAAGATAATACAAAAATATTATTTATAGTTTTCAAAAGATATTTTTGCGAAATAAACTAGAGTATAAGAAGCACTAAAATACATGAAAACTTTAAATATTTTATAAAGTACTCGTTTGTTTTACCATGTGCTGTAATATTCTTAGATAGAGGTTAATACTTTTTAATAACATGAATTATGTTTTTGATAATACAAATAGATGCAATTTGCAGAACTCCAATATTTTGATATGTTTAGCAGGAAAAAGATTAAAATGTTAGAAAATGCTGAACGAATGAATCGTTTTCGTAACAAAAATGACTAAAGAGACAATCTCTGATTTGCATGTCGTTTCGAAAAACCATTTTCCTAAAGATCATCTTATTTCCTTTGTTTTTCCAGTTCTTTGTCGAGGAAATTGTGTCCCGAAGGAATTATTTCAGCAGAGAAGCAACTATGATTTTATTTTAGATCTGACAAGTGGGATTACTTCTGATTTCTATACGATAAATAACATTGTCTCGAAAAAGTGGTGTTTCAACTAAAACGGAAATGAAATAAAAGACTGAAAATACCCCAGAAAAAGATACTTTCTCATCTGATAAAGTTTTTTTTTTCTTTATAAATATATTTTGGTTTTATGTTTAGAGATATGAACAGAGTTTTACGCGTTTTGGATACATAAACGGAATAGGTAAAGTATAGTTACGTTTAATTGATACTACAAAAATGCAAAATATTAGAAGTTAACATTTATTTCCCTAAAATGTTTATTTGTTAGACCAAAGTGATATATATATTAAAAGTAAATATATTAATAATAAAATTATAATTCTGTTTTATATAATTTTATTCTCTTTTTGTATATTAAAGGATAAAGCGATTCTAGTAACGACTTCTTTTATAATTAAAATGTGGATTATAATCAAATTTTTTTCATTACATGTGTTACATTACGAAAATATTTAGAAATTAAGTTTTGGTTTTAAATATATAAATCTTGTTTAAATTTTGTATGGAAAATATTTTACCGCGTTTCTTTCCTATAAAAAATAAATAAAATTGCTTGGCCTAATTCCTTGATTTTGAATATAAGCATATATAATAACCCAATAATTGGCTGAGAATACACGATGATATAAAAAAGAAAGTACAGAATACCTATACTTAATATACGTATTGGTATATTATAAATTAGAATTTTTTATTTGAATAAGATGAATGAGTCTATTTTATTTTTATTTTTACATTGTATACTTCTTTTTAAAACGGTAATAGAGTATAAATTTATACACTATCTATAAATTATTTGATAATGTATCGTAACATTAATGAAAAAACTCTTATCAACATTTAAATGTTTTAACTCAATTATTATTTTATTTAAATTATATTTGCTAAATATTTCAGATGTATTTTCCATATAATAAAGGAATAAACATTGTGTTCTAAACTATATACCTTACGGAAGATTCTGTTTATTTGTAAAACAGAAGAAATACTTAAGTATTTAAAATAATGTTTGATCGCGCCGTGTAATCAGGTCTTATCTTAAAATTTAAAATTTTAAGTTTTAAAGTTAATATGACATTAATCTGAAACAATACATTGAAATGACATAAACATCATGAGTTTTTGAAAATACTTTTTTCTTAATTTGCTCATGCTTAAACGAAGAAAATGCTTGTGATTCTTCCTATTAATAAGTTCGTTTTCATTTATGTCTTAATATATCCAGAAAAATGATTTATGGAATGATTTTACTAAAATGCTTTATTTAAAAATGTATCTAACGCACTTAAAAATTTTCTGCTCAATATGTGAGAAAACTGTAAAAACTTTGCGTATGAAAAATTTAAGAGGAGACAATCAATACAATGTATTATAATTTCACTTGATATTTCCTTCCTAATGAAAATAGTTGATTTTTTATGGATTTTAAGAAACAATTCTGATTTATTTATAATACCAATAATGTGTAGTATCATGTTCTTACATTAAGAGATTAAAGATTTTAGTTAAATTGTACAAATTGATTTATTCTTAATAAAATTTTACATTAGTTTTATTTTTCCTTTAGTATATGCATCTAAAATATAACTTTGAGACTAATTTACTCACTTAACTTTGTAAAATAAATAACTTTATCTTGCATTTACAAAAAAATCTATCTAAAAATTTAAAGATATATTTTTGTGCTATTTGTATATTATAAACAAAACATCAGGTGATTGAAAATAAATACATTATAAAAGATTATTTAAATAATTAAAATGTATACATTGAAATAATTTTATAAACTAATAGCTATCAAAATATTTTGCTTCTGTTTACTTTCAAGCCTTAATACTTCTTTTGCGACGTAGCCGTATTCCAAAATCTATGTGATTAATGGGGATTGCTAATGAGATTTTCAGTCAGATAAATTGTATTTAATGACAACAAATCGCTCATCTTGGAAAGATTATAGGTATGAGCCCAAATAGTTCTAGATCTTTCTCATCAATAAGAGCTGAAAAATAAATCCGTCTTAAGCGTTTAGGAGAGAGAAATGTCAAAAGGAAGCGACGATCACGTGCTTCTAATTTTAGAAAGCTCTTTCATGCTCATCTTGATGTATATCTCAATATTCATTCTCAATATGGACCTTTATCAATAACATTTTTTGATTTACATTTACATATAAGCATAAATACACACACACACACACACACATATATATATATATATATATATATATATATATATATATATATATATATATATATATATATATAGATTTATTTATATATATATATATATATATATATATATATATATATATATATATATATATATATATATATATATATATATATATATATATAGATTTATTTATATATATATATATATATATATATATATATAGATTTATTTATTTATATTTATATGTATATGTATATTTAAAATACAAATAATAGATACCCAATCCTAACAAACGAAACAAATTTAGCATAAAACTGTGCAAGGTTACAATTTTCAATTAGAGTCAGCTTATTAACAATGGTATATAAGTACTGTTTTTCTAGAATGATAAAAGACAATCATCAAATTTAAGTGCCTATATTCCAAATCTGTATAAGATCACAAATAGGAAATTGATAATAAATCTATGAACAGTAGGAAACAATAATTATCAAATAATTTTAATTTTAACAACCCTTACACACACACACACACACACATATATATATATATATATATATATATACCGTAGTTCACTTTCAGCCAGTTTATTAGGTTCCATTCCTCTCGAAATAAGGTTGGTCAGCAGGATTCTCCCTTGATGACTCGTGGCACCATGGATGAATCGCCGTCAAGTTCTATATTAGCGCAACTCGGTTGGTTGCATACGATTTCAGCAGGTAAGGCTGATCTGGATCCATGAAAGAGTTATCATGGAATCATAGCAAAAATAGATCTTCCTGCACTCCTTCAGTTGCATCTTTAACTTTTGTAATCAGATTTGCTGAAAGGATTGTTGCACACAGTTGCAGCTTTGGGATAGTAATTCTCTTAAGGGGTGTCACTCGTGATATGCTACAAACCAAATTCACTTCAGAATCTCCAGTCTCTGATGATGATTTACAGTAAAATTGGTTTTATTTTAAGATTAAACTGTTTGTACAATCGGTCGCCATGTAATTATTCATTGAAGCTTTATCGAAAATAGCTCGAGATTTGTAAAAATTTCCTCCGTGATATCTTAGAAAGCAATTCACCGTACTAAGCAAAACAGTTTTTGACTGATTTACAACTCGCATAGAAAGAACAGCGTTGTTTTGGTTTGAATGGAAGATTGGGGCAAGTGGGGAAAGTGAAGACTCTTCATGGGGGCCGATAAAACGCTTTCATTTTATGTAGTGGGTAACACTTCAGATCTTGGAAAATGCAAAGAGCAACTATGCCGCCTTTTGACTCCATTTCTTTGACATAAATAAGATGAAAACCGTGATTTGCAGTTATTCATTAGGTGTTTACTAAGACAGTTAAAGCAATAGTTATTTTTCTTAACTATTTCTACTCTAACGGAAGCAGGCAAACCCATATAATTTTTCCATTTATATAAGGGATGATTTTCTGAACAAAGGCGACATTTAGAATTCTTAGAATCGGATAAAAATATCCTTTAAGTATTTCTTTAATTTGCAGGGTGTGTTTTCGGATTCATTTCTTTATTCTCTAGCGTTTTTAATTTTCCTCGGGATACATAATAATAATTTTTTTTTGCTAATTTCGTGGGTTTAAACCAAGTATCTGACTGTCTAATACCGATATGAGCAGTGGGTTTTCTATCTAATGTTTGGAATAATTTATCAGATACAATTAATTGTTTTAATTACGCAAAATCTCAGACACTTCTCAATTTTAAATAATAATCATAGCTTGTTGTTAAGCGCAAAGCGAACTGAATATGAACTTCACTTGACTGTCTCCTTATCTTTCTCATTATATAAATTGTTCTAAACATTATTGTGGTGTAGCCTCAAATTTTCTGAGAATAATTTCTTTAACTTTTTCATAATCATTTAACTCGTCATTGCCTATTTAATGCTTTTTCACCAAGCAAGTTTAAAATAATCTCTGCTTTAAAATCATTTGAAGCATTTTTTGTAACAAATGCTCTCTTTTAAGAAGTAAAAAATTGATTCCAACTTTCTGGTTTACTCGGTATTTTAATCTTTAATGTTTAAAAAAAATTTTTTTATTAAGGAATCTAAAGAATTACAATCTCTCTCCTCAGTTTTGCTTTCTGAATTATAGTTTCTACTATTTCTAAATCTCCTCTGTCACACGCAAGAGTGTTAATTCTAATCTAGTTTACAGTCTAATTTTATTTGTTCTAGTTGCAACTCAATTTGTTTACTTTACTCAAGTGTCTCTAATTCTAATAATCAGTTATCTTTTATAGATTTTAGGAGATAAGCTACTTATTCATGATCATTTTTAACCGTATTATTTTTTATAATGTTCTTTACTTCAACATTTGTCATTCTATCAGTAATGACCTCTCCTAACTCTATAGCCGTAACTTGCAAATCAATTTTATTCAAGTTTTTAAACATTTTGAAACGAAACTCATAATTCAAATTTAAATCTATATGTAATTATGTTAATCAATAATACAAATTATGAAAATAACTAATTAAGCTCAACACAGTTAATTCAAATTGGTAATATAAATTGTTTCATGAGAGTGAATGCCCAAAAAAGCTCAAGCAAATATTTCATAGCGACTGATATCGCTCTCAAAGAGTGTTGTGTTGTTGTTGTTGTTTACTCATTATTTTCGCATTCGTTGTAGACAATATCTCATTGAATCTCCGGTGAACTTGCCCAAATGTACTATGACTATAGCTTTGGAATATAAATAAATGAACTGTATGAATCTAGAATTTAAAAACTCTTTTTTTGTAACTGATTCACCTCACTCTCATTAAACATATGCTCTTTTCAAAAGCAGTAATTTGACTTCTCTATTCTCACAATTTTTTGTTTGTTTTTCAAAATAGCCATGCAATAACAGCGCTATATTGGTACGGAACAATACGATTTACTAATTTTCAAGAAAATTTATTCGCTGTTGAGCAGAATTTCTTTTTAAAACAGTATTTTCAGTTTTTGAAAATTTATATAATTGATTCATTAATTATTACATATATTTTACAAATCATAAATTACCAGAACGTTTTTTCTAACATAAGTACATATAGCATACATTCTGAATTTTGCAATTTAATGTTTTAGAATGAAATATGTTTCTAAACGTAATTTTACTGCTACAAGTTTTATTCGATACTAAAACAAATTAATTTACATGAACTGAACAAGAAATGGGAAGAAAAATCATAATCCATAACTCGCCATAATACAAACTGACAATTCATATTTCTTAAAGAAGTCACATTATGGTGGCGCATTGAAAAATGTGATTTTTTAATTAATTAAGTTTTCATTTCTCCTTAAACTTAATATCATGTCTTATAAAGATATATGATTAAATAATACTTAATTCAGTATTTTTAAAAAATACTTTTATGTTATTTTAAATAAGCAAGCTTGAATAGGATTTCAAGATAAATTATATAAACTCAGATGTTGCGCTTTAAATTTTATCCTATATTCGCCATGAAACTAAGCCCATTTAAGTAAATTTAATTGAAGTTTGTAAATTTAAATTTCATTATTTTATATGAGTTAAGGAAATGTTGAAGATATGGCTATTAATTTAAGTTTCGTATTTGTAATTATTTGCTTGAAATTTGTATTTATTGAAAGTTTTGATTTTAAGAATTTATTTTTGGCACATTTTTATAATTAAAATATAATATGTAAACATAAACTTAAACACATTGTTGTTTACATAAAGGTAATTTTTAATATGTCTTAAAAATTAAAGTTAATTACATGAATCCATTATTAGTTAAAAATAACATCTTTCAAAGGCATTCTTATTATATTATTCAAAATATTTTTAATTGTTAAGATTTTAGTTAAAATATTTATGAAATATATAAATATTGCGTTTGGTACAGTGAAAAATTCTATAAGTATTAAAATCTAAATTTAAATATCCAAATAATAGGTCTTGAAAACATAAATAATAAAAATAAGTTAATTGCAAAATTGAAACATTATGAAATTTAATTTAAATTCAATTGTTTTCCAAACTTCCATCATTGTAAAATTTGTTTTAATCTATGATTAGAAAATATATATATGATGTTTTAAGAGATAAATAAAATTAAAAAGAACAATAATTTTAAAAATTCTTAATTTACATAAATAATGTAAATCAAATTATTTAATTTTGTTGCATAGCAAACATATTACATTTTAACATTTCATTTAGCTTATAAGGTGATTTAGAATCATTTAAAAACTTAGAGAATACTGTAACGTAATAAGCAACTAAATCATTTAAAGTATAGTTCCATAGATATAAAATTGTAAAAAAGAACTTCATATTTTAATTAATTTAAATATATCGCTTAATTATTCAAGCTTGCTTTGTTAAAATAATATGAAAATATTTTTTTAAAAATGTTCATGTTATTTTAACAAAGCAAGCTGGTTAAGTATTTAACAAAGTTATCTGGTTTAAAAAGATATATGATTAAGTATTATTTAATCATAATCAAGTATTATTTAATCATATATCTTTAAACCAAAATAATATTTTCCATCAATTTATTTAAGTGTATTTTTTAAAAAATATTCAATAAAATAATTTCTTGAGAGAACTTTACATAACAGTAGTTAATTGATTCCATAGCTGCTTTTCATCTTCAAAGATAAAACTTATAGAAATATTAATCTACTAGTTTACTTTAAAATATTTAGTTATTTAGTATTTAAGATATAGTTTTTTTAAAAAAAAATATTTTATCTCTTCTCATTGTATTTTTGCACTTAATTTTATATAAAATATACTGTACCGATTTTTAATAAAGTGATTATATAGAAATTTGGCCTTTAAAGTATTTTACTCTTTTGAAATAACCTTAAACGTTTTAATCCCTTCAAAATATTAAAATGAATTAAAACGATTTTAATTTCATTTTAATATTTATTTTATTTCCCTTTTTTACTTATTAGGATGAATTCTCTGAGAAAACCATAATGAATTTTACATAATTTAAATATTGGAAATGATAAAATTATTTAATTCTAGTTATTTTGCTTCCTATAACTCATATTTAATGAATTATTTGTCATTAAGGTAAATAAATTGTTTATAAGAAAGTAATCATAAATGCAAAAATAGAAAACCATAGAAATTTAATTTCATTAGGTTAATATATATTAAGATTTGATTAGAAAAGAAGCACTTTAACTTTAAAGATTATTTATATCAAAATGTATTTATTTCAAAGTTTTCTTTCTTGTATTTGTAAAAAATGCTTTCAATAATCTCTGCAATATATTCTACTTGATACATATCCAGTGACAGCAGTTTTTAAATACAAGTTATATATTTACATATATATATATATATAACTATCCAAAGTATAATTATTTTTATTCACAGTTTCTCATAAATATTTTTAAGCAATTTGAGCATTAATATCAAATATAATTTTTTATTTTTCTAAGCATATGTTATGCAATATTTTCTTCAATCAACTAAGTATTAGAAGTATTAATAAAAATTTGTCGATAATTCAATAATAAAGAGAATATTATTGTATATAAGAGTTGAAATTAGCATTCTTAAAACCAAAACTTATTTATGAAACTTGGCAGTTCATGTTCACTTAAATGCATAAAGGTTAAATAACATATAATTTTATATATTGGGTTGTTCAGAAATTAATATCGTTTTTCAATACTTTGCTAGTAAAATCCAACCATTTTGAGAGTTATGAATCATGCTACAACCAGAAAGATGGCAAATGTAGTTACACTAAAATGGCAATATACATTTCAATTAAATATTCATTCATTATGCACTTTTCGTTTTTATAAGAAACGAAATAACTTTCTGAACAACTTAATAAAAACTGATTTTTATCATTAATGTTTTTCATTAAGTTTAATTTGATTCATGATATATCCGTGATTTTGTATTGAAGAACAATTTGAATTTAATTTAAAAAAATCTGTGCGTGAAGCTCTTGAAATTTACTTCAACACTTTTGATACTATCCTAAAAATATACTCAAATACTAGTATATACATACACATCATATATTTGTGTAGGGGTGTGTTTGGATTTGAAGCATAATCTTAAAATAATGCTGGCAGATAGATATTTTAGCTCAATTTATCACACATAATTGAGCTGGGTTACTCAATTTTCCATTAAATAATATTTAATCCTAAAAATAGTTATTATCAGAGTAACAAATATTATTTTCATTTTTTAATGAATTATAATTATAATTTATTTTCGTTTCAGTTAGAGGAAAGTGTGGAGAAAAATTTCTGGAATGATATCTTAAAATATCAATGTATTTTTTTCAGATTTAGTGCATTCTTTGGTTATAAAATTTTCAAATATAAGATGCAGCAAAAAATCACAATATATTCAATTCATGATCATAATACAAAATATATTGATAATAATTTATTATGTAATTTCAATATTCATTTTAAAAATGCATACACCCTTTAGAAGTTGGGAAGTAACTCTACAAAAATTTCAAGTTCTTCACAAATAAGAAGTATATTTTAGTGTAATGGCATTAATTTAATAAAATATTACACTTGATATACGAAGTGTTTTCAACCTTCATAATAAAGTAGTATTTTTTATTCCGCAGTTTGTTTTCGATAGAAACATAACCTTGATTTGAATGGATTATAACTGTGTGATTGATATTAAAATGAATTCCTTTAGCAATTCAATAAATAAGCTTATCGTAAAAAATAGAAATTTTAGCAAAATATAAGTATCATTTTAAATCATCATATAATGCGATGTGACATTCTAAATTTATTGAAGCATCAAATGCAATCCTCTTAAAGGAATATGCTTAATTTTACTTTTTCGTTGGCTAAGTGGTCAGCTTTCCTGATTCCTCGGGTATTGGTCACAGTTTCGAATCACGGTTCGGGCCTAAGTAACTCTTTTACCCTTTACTTCATCGTTCTTTCTACTCAGATGATGAATTAATGTGACCCCTCCCCTATAAACAGGATTGTGGTGATATGATGTGGGTTGTGCCACTCACTTTCGTTATTTGGATCACAGGTGGGCGCGGGACGATAAATGAGCTTCCGGATATAACGATAAATAGCTTCCGGACTTAATCTGGTGAATGGTTTGTGACACACAGTTCTCGTCGTTATTAAAAGCCTATATATATATATATATATATATATATATATATATATATATATATATATATATATATATATATATATATATATATATATATACCTCATATATATATATGTATATATTACATCCAAAATATACTTCACACAAAATTGTTTTTATATTTTACAGGAATCAAAGGGACAATATAAATAGCTTAGTTCATTTTAATATAAATGTTTCTTAAAGCATCTGAAGAAATGGAAGCAATAAAGAATCTTGTAGTTATAAATGAAATATTGCTAAAAGAATATGCCTTGTTAATTATCTTAAACATATTAATGTAATAAACCACAGGTACATGAAAAAATAATAATATGCTTTCATATCAAACTTTAATCTCTCTTATTTGTAGTCATCAAGCAAATGTATCACTGCAATTGAGATTAGAATTAAAACTTTGTGAAGTGTTGATATAAAAGTTGTATGATTTATATGTACTTATAATGATGAAAAAATAATATTTTTTATGTTATCGAGAACTCATATATGCATTCAATCATATTCTTTTACTTTGATGTAATGAATTATGTTGTAAAGTTATTAAAAAGTACAACGTTTGGCTATTATTTTATGTATATCCTTTTAATGTAAGGTATAAAAATAATTTCTGGATAATATAAATATTATTAATATGTTATTTCCATAATTTTGTTGTAAATCTAGTTCCAGCATATTTACTCTAAAATATAGGTAATAAAATACAAATAACATATTTATAATATATTAAAAAAAACTTTTATTCATATTAATTAAAAATACAGTTCAAATTATATAAAAGTATTCAGTACAAAATTCATATAATTCAAATTTTGTATTGCATTATGAGCGAATAACTAATATATTCCTAATAAGCTTACTTTTTTATTGTTCCATATAACTTGTGATGCCATTAATTATATGCCAGAGAACTCAGAATTATTTCTTAAAACAATCACCGAAACGCATCTATTGTCTTCGTTAGCAGATATTCGGAAATACAACTGTTTTATCGCTTCAAGGCAAAATATGCACACTGTTATAAACAACAGCTCACTTAATAAACAGAAACCATGATTTTAATTAACTGCGCGTCAAAAATGAGAAACTCTTTAAAAAAAATAACGCAAAGAACAAAACATTTAAAACTGCTTAAAATGGGGTACTTAAAGCCAAAGTTACAAAAGAGAGATAATAAACTGCGCTTTGAAAGCACAGTTGAAAAAAACGTGGTAACAATACTATCTATTATTTAAGGCAAAAGCATCGCTTACAAGTAACAAAATTGGGGGAGGATTATTAAGAATATATTATATTATGCTACGCCAGCAAAGGAAAATGTTCCAGATTTACTTTCCTAATGAAGAAATTGTCTTTTGTTCTCGTCTCAGCTGATAAAGAATAATTTGGGTCTGGAAATGTAGATTAAAGGTAATTTTGACTTTTTTTGAATGAAGTTTTTTTCTTCTATAATCTTTCGTATATAAATAATAAACTGTACTTCTGAATTTCAAAATTTGGAAAACTATAATCCCTAGAAAAAAAGATTTATACTTTTTTTATCAGAAATCTATATTCACATATACCAAACACTTATGTAAAAATAGTAATATTTTTTGAGATCAAAAATGTACTTTAAATATGCTATTAACTGTTAAAACATTTTAATTATTGTAATATATCTCTCATAAAACTTTAAATTTATAATTTTATATTTAAATGAAGATTTGTTTTTAGTTATATCAATTTAAAATGTTTCAATAATTATTAATTAAGATAATTCAAAATAAACATGTATTTTGGAGATTTTAAGCAATTTGTGTTTAAGTTATTTTGTTTCTTCCATAATATTTTTATATTGATCACTTTCAATATATATAACGATGTTTCTCTGCGATTTATTATAATCATTTTGCATAAGCATTAAATTATTAAAATATTTTAAATATTGTTTGAAATATTATACTTCAAAATAAGCAATATCGAAATTATTAAACATAAATTTGCATTTCTAGTATAAACATCAAAAAATCATTTTAATATTTTCAGAATATTGAATACCAATGTATTCTTATTTTCAGCAGACTTTCGTTCCCGTGCAATGTTCATATTTGAATAAAATTTTCAGTGTGATTTATTTTCTACAGATAATATATTGATCTGAAACATTTATTATAAAATAAGTATTCATCATTATAAATACTGATAAAGATTTAAAATGTCTGCAAAATATTTAATATGACTTTATAAAAATAATATTAATTTAATTTATAAATTTAAATATAATTTGGGATTTTAAATACAGAAATTTCTTAAAAATATAAATAAAGATTACAAACTCTTACATCATACACATATAAATATAGATAGTCGATAAAAACAGATGTATATGTAAATTGATGGCTAGACAGAACTGTAGTTATATGTATGTGGTATAAATTGGTTAAATATATATTTCAAACATGTTTAATGATTACAAAATTTTACGTTGTGCATTACATTTCAAATATTTGTTTCTGATTTTATGTAAGTAATTTAGTCACTGATTGAATTATTTAATCAAAAAATAATAATTTGACACTATAAATATTTGTATTTTAATAAAAATACTAACCTGATATATATTACCACAGTTAAAAACATGTCAGATTAAAAGCAATATAGAAATTTAATTATTTGATCAAAATATTAATGAAAAAGTATTTTAGAAATTTTCAAATACAAAATAAATTTTAATATAACTAATCAAATATTTTAACATACTTTTATATAGAAATATGTAATAATTCCAATAATAAAAAATAAGTTCCTCTAAAACTGAATCATTAAGATTAGTCTATAATATAATACAAATATAATAACAATTTAATGATTAATTTACACCATTTTTATAATTTTTCATTATTTAAGGAACCGCTTATATTATTAGATAGATGTTTTGACTATGAAGGTAATTATTAAATATAATATTAATGAATGGAATAAAAATTACTTCATTATCTAAATGAAACATTAACATACTTTTCTGTTAATCATTAAAGTAAAAATCTATTATAAGTTATTTATTTTTTACACTTAAATTGACATATAAACTGATTTTATTAAGCAATGTTTTACTCGATTGTTTTAAATACATACTCTTTATTCGATATTTTGATGATTTTTTATTTATTGATGATTTGATACATGATTTTTGTAATCGAACTATCCATTATAAAAAACCAAAATGTTTGAAAATTTTTTAATTTATTAAAAAAAAAATAATCTAAGTTTTTAAATCATAAATCAAATCTTAAAAACAATAATTTCTATGCTTTAAGTTATAAATTATATTTGCTGTTTGTGTCACGAGTTATATTTATATGAAAGTCAGCAAAAAATTTATTATGAAAACGAAATTATCTTATACAAAACCGTATTCAAACCTTCCATTCACTGAACATTCAATGCACCATGGAAACTCAAGATCTGATTCATCAGCAGAACCAACGTCGACACAACGTCTGTGAAGAGGTGAGGGGGGTGAAAGAATGACAGAGCATTTGGTCGTTACAATTTCGCTGATAAATGCATTTGCTTTGTGATGGTAACTTTATTTTGTATAAAAAGTATCAATGACACAACATTGCTTAGTTACAATTTATTTGCACAGAATAAATTATATTGTACAGAAATTTTACTTTTATATAAAAATTTATGTTTTTTTACATTTTTCTTAATATGAGCGCATAAAAATTACACTGATATTTTAAAGATTTGTTTTCACAATTTTAGTATATTATTAATAACAATATTGAAATTGAATTATACCTTTTTTATATTTACTCGAAAATAATTTAGTAGATACGTAGATATACTAATAGCAGTTTTATTTGATTTTAGCCTGGATTTTTGTAATATAAATATACAATTTTTTTATTATAAAATGTAAATATATGAAATGTAGTTCTTTCCGCGTGATATAATATTTTTAAATTTTTATTATATTTTTGCTTGTATAATCTGTGTTATTTCACTATTGACTTATATAGAAATATGCATATTTTTCAGTTTTTATTTTACTAAGCACTTACTAATAATTGATCAAAATGTTTTAGATAAACACCAACATCAAAAGCTGAGATTTGCTTTTCGTTACATGTACAAATCTAAGAAGATATTTACTATTCTTTGAAATTTATCATACATATATGTTTACAAAAAACCTCAATTATATAATTATATATATATATATATATATATATATATATATATATATATATATATATATATATATATATATATATATATATAATAGATTATAAATATTTATATAGTTTTTTTAAATTAAAAGATAAAAATTAAAGCAAGTACAAAAATTTTATGCAATGCCACTCTTTTACGGTAAATATTTTAATTTAAATCATTCTACTAAATTCCTCTTGTTTATTTATATATGATGTGGAAAGTGTAAGTTTACGATTTGCTGTACCATAAAATTAGAAATTTTGATATTTCTTTAATTTTCTTTTTTTGATAGTACCAGCCTTTTAAACATGCTTTATATCAAATAGCTTTTATGCTTCTTTTAAATTATAAGCACGAATTACAATCTGTTATTTAAACATATTACCTGATAAAAATACATCATTTCTCATCAAAATTAAAATTCTAACCCCCACTCCATATGTACAACGTTTTCATATTACCTACTTCTAAAATATAATTTAATGATGATTCAACGCAATAGTTTTATAATTTTTCTACTTTTGACCATTTCTTTCTTAGCTTAAATCTAAAATTAGACTTCCATATCCATATATTTGATGTACTCAACCTATTCAATGTTAGAAAAACACATACTGGATCTTTGTTCAAGATTAGATTCTTCCCTAATACTTGATAAGTTTTTAAATCTAATAATTTATGTCTTGAAAAAATTTGAATGTGAGGCATCAAAGAAACATCAAATATCTTTTGAAAAAGAAAATAAGAATTTTAGGAAAAGATTTCCGATTTTGAAAATTTTTTTATTCTAAATTTTCATTTTTGGATATTGAGAAATTTTAATTTTATTCTTTGTATTATACTGTTGTTACTAATCTTGGGATTATCTAACAGAGCTAGACAATCCCCGTGAATCCGAAAACATCTTAAGAAGATGAAGGTCGCCTAAGATATCATCTTTGCTGAAATTTTAACACACCAAAATGTGTATTATAATGCTAAAACAATTAATTCTTAAAATACTTAAAAACTTTTGTGATTATTTATTGAGTCATTATAAAATAATAAATATTACCTCTCGTACTCTTTAAAATTCAAATGAATAATGCTTTGACTTTTTTTTACGTAATTCTAGTTAGTCAAGTAAAAGAGAATTTTTAAAATTCTAGACGGTAAAATTACCATATTCTGTAATGAGATATTTTGTAGTTTTTTGAATGAGTATAAAAAAAAAAAATTTATTGTGCTAAAACTATGAGTGTGCTTAAACTATGAAATTATTTTTTGATAATTTTATCAAAATGAGAGCTAACTCTGCTAATGAAATAATAAAATATTTTTTTTCATAATAATAAAATATAGATATATAAACTTTTCAAATAATTGATACTGGAGTTAAATATTTTTGCTATTTTCATAAATAAAATATAAATTAAAATATTCAGTACAGTTCAGTGAAAAATTATTTGATTGAAGTTGCAAGATTATGTAGTGTTTTACGTATATATTTAAGAACCGGCATCACTTTTCTTTATACTAAGGAGGAATTGTAGCGGAAAATATTTGTTTCTACTATTATATATATATATATATATTTATATATATACATATATATATATTATATATATATATATATTATCTATATATATATTTTCAGTGATAAGTAATTAAATTCTTGCTCTGTGTGTGTTTTGCTCATATATTATCATTTATTAATGTATTTGATGTGCAATTAATGTGTTTTTATTATTCTTAGTATTATTATTATTTTGTACATTTGTATATAAATTATTAAAAAAATTATATTCGGAAAAAATATTCAAATTTCAAAATATTTTGCAGTCGTCTAATATGAAATTAGTTTATTAGCATAATATAGTTAATTTTAATTCCGATATATTTCTGATAATCTAAAGTATAAATCGCTATCACTTATCTTTTGTACTTTAATCATGTACAGTTTTGTAAAAGATTCAATGTTTATTTTCTTTGTATGTTAACCACTTGCATATCATTTGTTTTTTTATTTATGTCTCTTGTATTTCTTAATAATTTCCTCATAATTTTGATAGTGAAAATAAATCGAATTTATTAAAATGTATGTCATGAAAAGCATAAAATTGAATAAAAAAATGTAGACACACGAAAGTGAGCAAGCAAAATAAATTTCTTTGAAAAGGTATAACTCAAGTTAGAAATATACGTTCCCACGTATAATTAATATGCGTACACAATTAACAGATGTTGTAATTATATTATTGAACTATAATACCATAGTTGCCAACCGGCCTGTCTAGTGGTCAGAATGCCTGACTACGTATAGGGAGGCCTTAGGTTTGTATCTCGGTTCGGTCATGGATGTACTTTTTCTTTCTATCTATTCTGTCTTTGACGTTTCTGTGTATGAATGAGGTGCGAATGTTTGTCTACCCTATAAATGGGTTAGTACTAAAGCAGTCGAACTCCACACCAAATATGGTTCAGTATGAAAAAGTGGAGCAGTGCACCCCATATTGCAAGCCTAGCTGGCACAAGACAAAATAAATAACACACACACACACACACACACACACACATATATATATATATATATATATATATATATATATATATATATATATATATATATATATATATATATATATATATATATATATATATATATATATATATATATATATATAGTGTAAAATATTCTAACTTCTACAAACTTCTAAAACTAGTGAAAAAAATAGATATATTGTCTTTTATACAGCAATAGAAAATGTAATGTATCGAAATTCTCCTGTGTTATGCTTAAAATAGTTGTATAGCGCCCCCTGTCTACAACACCACCCATGACATTATCAACAAAGAAGTGAGTCCCTCTTCAGCAACCGTAGGAATGAGACATATATCCATACGACTCTCATGTTTACCCTATCCCCTTAATTTTATATGTTTAGATGTAATTTTGTTTTATTTGTAGTATATGTATCTGTGCTGTGCTCAAATTGTACCCTAATTTGTAATAAATTATTTTGAGCTACTTAAGGAACTTATTTCTTTGTTCCTATTAAACCAGATACGTGCTACAATATAAAATATTGGCTGCCCAACGTGAGGCCCGAGTTTCTTTTCGCTGTTAAAAAATTCTACCCAGAATTAAATTTTGTTGTTGGAGGGGAACTCAAAAATTTTACAGATTACCTTCTGATGTGTTGTGGTTTATGGATTCATGACAAATATAATCTCATCCGAGATTGTGGTTCAATTGGAATGTCTCCTTCAATTGGAGCATCCCGTTTTCGATTTGAGATTTCCAGATAAGTTTCTGTTACTGTTTTTATATTTCTATATCTCCTAATTAATTGTGAAGAATTACAATTAAGGAAGTAATTAATGAGTGTTAATGTTTAAGCACTTATGAATATAAAACTGTATAAAAAGTTTCTTTATTAGTTGTGTTTCGATAAAAGTGTTATTATTTTATGTTCTTGAATTCAGAACTGTATTATTACTTGTGAGTATAGTTATTTGTTTGATTTGGTAGATATGTTTCAAAACTTATTAAATACATAATATTTTGTATTAGAGTATTGAATTAAAAGAAACATTAATTTTATTATTATATTTGAAGTGTTATAGTATGTGTGCGTGAATTATATGTAAAAAAACAATATTAACAATAAGTAAAGTATCTGTTACTTCTGAATATTATATTTCTTAATTCTGAATATTTGAGTAAATATCTTCTTTACAGTGAGATAGTGTTTTAAAATTGAGTATCTAACAGAATTTAAATGTCTGATGACTGTGAATTTTCATGTTTTGATTTAGAACACGAATCAAGGCGCCGCAAACGACCGTTGTTATTGCTTTCATAAACGTCCCTCTGTCTAGCCTTTCAATATCTATGAATGCTACGAGTTCAGTATACATTAATGCTTATTTTTATTTTATTTTTTTCGTCATTCATTTTCCGTTTTGATTCTTTGTAGTTTATTCTTTTAGTAAGTGGTTTCATTGAATAAAGAATGAAAATGTATTTTTTTCCATGTATATTTAAGATTATATATTAAGGTAATAAAATAATTATCAATATTTTGGTAAAAGGTATCAGAATTCATATTTTAGAAAATTGAAGAACTTTAAAAGTTAAAGAAATAAAACGTCAATAAAACATTTTTGTTATCTATATATAAAATATTCTTTGAATGCATATGATTAAATTATCTTAATTAATATATTTTGATTTATTGAATGTGGAATTCAAAGTATTGATAAAATATAATTTATAAACAAAGGTACATTTAGTGATAATTGGTAATTGTAAAACGAAATTAAAGAGTTATGAATGAAACGAAAATAAAAGTTTCATGGTAGAATTTTGAAATGCTTTGTTTGATTTGAAGTATATAATAAGAGTGAAGTATTATAAATTTAGTAAGATTAATATAATAAAATTGATTTTTGATTATTTTATGATGGTGAATATCATATGAATATTTCAAGTATATTTACAATAATTAAAGAGTTATTTTATTTGCAATTAATGTTTGAATAAATAATAATAGGTTACACTTCACTTATATTTAAAGTTAAAAGGTTTATATTTTAACATAATATAGTACTTAAGACTGATGATGTTTAAATTTTGTTTTAACACAAAATAAAGAACTACATATTAAAAAATCAGTATTCTAAAATCAGTTGAAAAAACTTCAGAACTATTAAAATAAAACACATGCAAAAATGTCATTCCTTGTTAAAGAGAAAAAAGAGGATTTGAGAAACCTCTCTATAGAAATGGGGCTAGGTGTAGCAGATGATCTGAAGGTGATTCAACTGAAAGATATAACAAAATCAAAAGATTATGAAGAAGAATTCGTGAAAAATATGCTAACTAATATAATAGAGGAACGGCTTGAAAAAGAAAAACAAACTGAATTCAAAAGAATTGCTCAGCAAGAAGCTGCTAAGGAAGAAAAACTAGCAAAAGAAAAGGAAGAGGAACAACTACGCATTGAAAGAGAGAGGGTATGAATTGTAACGCTTAAAACTTCAAGTGGAAGCTCAGATAGTACATTCCTCCACTGCCACAGCTCTTCCCAGTGAAACAGAGAAAACAAATTGGGATCTAAATCGAATTCTCCCAAAATTTAATCCCAATAAAGATGAAATAGGACTCTATCTGACAGTATTTGAACGTCAATTAAAATTAGTGAATATACCTGAAGTGAATTGGATGCCGTACTTGATAGGCTCATTGCCAGCCTAAATAAATCAATTAATTGCTAGAGAAAATGAAGAAGATGTTAAAGACTATTCAAAGGTGAAAGAGATGCTCTTGAAGCGTTATAGTCTTTCATCAGATAGGTTTCGGCAGTTGTTCTCGCAACATAGAAAAAAAGCAGAAGTAACATGGAAAGACTTTTATTTTGAAATTAAATCGTATTTCGAAGGATGGGTAAAAGAGTTGAATATCATCACTTTTGAGAAATTGCAAGACTTAATCATAGCTGATCAGTTAAAAAAAAGAACACCTCCAGAGATTAGAGAACATTTTGTTGATCAATGGGCAGAGCTGAATGATCCTTTAGAACTTTCAGAAAAGCTTGACAGTTATGAAAATGTAAGACTGGGAATGAAGAAAAATTCCCCTATCATTGCTAAGAAGCCAAATTTCAAAGACTATGTTAAATCTGCTTCAGAGAGAAACTATAAGCCTCCTAACTCTAAGGAAAATGACAAAATCAAATATTCCAACTATGAAAGACTAAAATTTACTAAAGACAAGCCAGAAAGAAGATTTTCTGTTTATTGCTATGGATGTGGTAATCCTGTTTTTATTCAGTCTATAAGTCCAAAGTGCAACAAACTAAAAGAAGAGACGAAAACAATTGTTAATGGTGTAAAGTTGTATACCGCACAAGCTTCAGATTCATTGTCCAGCTCAATTTTTTTAACTGTTTGTGGTGAAAAAGCAGCTTTTTGTGCCGACACAGGTGCATCAAATTCCATTGCGAGAGAGAGATTTTATACTTTATTGAAAGAGAAAGGTTTCAAATTTCAAAAGAAGAATATTACAATGGTACTTGCCGATGGAAAAGAAAGAAATGTCCCTGCTTTGACAACAGACGTAAATCTTAATATATAGGAAAAGAAATTTCGCATGAAATTTATTGCGTTACCAAACGCTAAAGGCAATATAACATTGCTTGGCACTGACTTTCTCCAGGCTGCTGGTATTGTGCTTAACATCCAGAATGGCACTTGGCATTTTAGTGAATATCCACACAGACATTACCTATTTTATCGTGAACCATCCGAAACCGTAAGTACTGAAAAAGTAATAATGTCGCAGAAATTAACTTCTCCTGATATATCTGCTGAAATTTCAGAAACCTCTAATTCCGTGAAATTGAAGAATGATGAAGGAAAACACTTGACAAGAGAACAACGACACAAATTAAATTCATTTCTGGAAGAATTTGAAAATAACTTCAAGCTAGGGGGAGAACCTACTCCTTTTATTGAACATAGAATCCAGACTGGAAATAGTCTCCCTGTTGCTGAACCTCCATATAGAATGACACCTGCAAAGAAAGAGTTGTTGAAGAAAGAGCTAGATTCCTTACTAACAGAAGGAAGAATTGAGGAATGTGAATCTCCTTATGCAAGTCCTGTTGTATTAGTACCTAAACCAAACGGTACCATCAGATTGTGTGTTGATTACCACAAGTTAAACTCAACGACTATTCCGGATAACTATCCACTACCTAGAATGGATGATTTATTGACTGAAGCCAAGTCGACGAAATACATGTCTACGATAGAATAAAATCTGGTTATCATCAGGTTAAAGTTCATGAATCAGACCAAGAGAAGACTGCCTTTATCTGTCCATTTGGAACTTTTAAATTTGTACGTATGCTTTTGGGTTGCGCAACGCACCCACAACTTTTCAACGTCTCATTGATAAATTTAGATCTGGTCTCAAAGATGTTTTTGTCATACCTTAACGATATCATTATCTTATCAGAAACTTTTGATCAACATTTATCAGATTTACGAAAAGTGTTTGAAAGACTTTCTATATTTAAACTGAATGCTAATAGAAGCAAATGCAATTTTTCTTGTGACAGAGTGAAGTATTTAGGTCATTGGATAACTGAAAAGGGTGTAGAAGTGGATGCTGACGAAGTATCTGCTATTCAAAAAATTCTAACTCCAAAATGTGCTAAAGAAGTTCAGTCCTTCCTACAGATTTGTTCCTGGTTCCGGAGATATGTTTCCCCTTTTTCTGAAGTTTCTAGGCCTCTAAGTGACTTAACTAAAAAGAATAAACAATGGACATGGGGTGATACAGAGCCTGGAAGAGTTAAAAAGACGGCTGATCTCACCACCTGTGTTGTCGCAACCAGATGGATCTAAACCATTCCTCATAAGAACTGATGCGAGTAATTATGCTCTAGGAGCAGTCCTTATCCAAGGAGAAAGACCGGAAGAATATGTGATTGAGTATGCCAGTCGACTGCTCAGTTTGGCAGAAAAAAATTATTCAACTACCGAAAGAGAAGTACTAGCTGTGGTATGGGCACTTGAAAAGTTCCGTGGCTATGTGGAAAATTAAAGAATCATTATTGCTTCAGATCACCAACCCTTGAAGTGGCTTTTTAGTATTAAATCGCCATCCGGACGCTTGGCTCGATCGGCTCTTCAAATTCAGTCATATCACCCGAAAATTCTTTACACTCCAGGAAGATATAATGTAATTGCAGATCATGTTGCCTCTGATCAAGTACTCGGTACTTACCATACTAGTATGTTGAAGTCCTATCAACAATCATCTAGAGATAAAGGGCCAGTATACCCTTTGAAAAGTAGAGGAAGACCTCGTCGAAGCCATAGAAGCTTCCTAATCTTAATCCTGTCTCCTTGCTGAGACGTCGGCGGAGCCAGAGGGGGAGTCTATAGCGACCTCTATTTGCAACACCACCAGTGACATCACCAACAAGGAGGAGAGTCCCTCTCCAGCAACCTTAGGAATGAGAGTATATACATACGACTCTCATGTTTACCCTATTCTCTGTCTCTCCTTTAACTTTATATGTTTAGATGTGATTTTGTTTTATTTGTAGTATATGTATCTTTGTTGTGCTCAAATTGTATCCTAATTTGTAATAAATTATTTTGAGCTACTTCAGAAACTTATTTCTTTTTTCCTATTAAACCAGATAAGTACTACAGTTATTTTTAAAATCAAACGCATATGTATTTTTAGGATATATATGTACTCAATGAATATTAGGAGTGATATAGGAAAAAACCTATAATAATAATAATAAATGATCGTATAAAATGTATAACTAATACATAATTCTAAAAACATTATGAGGAAGTAATATGAAAGTGATTTCTATGGCAAAAAATGCAGATCATTATATTTCAAAATATTATTAATTGGGACATAAAATTTATTTTTGGGTTAAAATATAAATTATTATTAAAATCTTTGCCTAGAGGGAAAAATCGGAAAAGCATATTTAATAATATCAGTAACTTTCAAATTAGTTAATCAATAAATTGGTTTTGAAGGATTCTTGATAAATCAGCTTGATTTTAAATTCAATATCAGCGTAACTACATCATAAAATGTTTTATTAAATTAAATTTTTGTGACTTTGAAATGCAAAATAAAAGGAACTAGAATTATCTTAAATAAAATAAATGTTAGCTTCAATGCTTTATGGGTGTTACTTGAAATCTAACACTTTTCAAACAATTTGTTTACAAAAAAATTTAGTTTACGAAGATGGTTTTATCTTCTCTGTTTGCAAATGTTTTTGAATAGCACTGTTTTTCTTCCTGTGATTAGCATATAAAACATCATATGTTTTTTTCATAAAATCAATCAATACGTATGTCCAAATAATGAGACAGTGAATGAATATATCAAATCATCTCATGGCATGGATTCAAGCATGGATATTTAAGTTATCATATTTAATAACTTAAATATCGATATATAAGTTATCATCGATATTAAGTTATGTTTACAAAAAGCAAAATCCATGTCGATCATAATTTTATCAATTAAATAATGATTTGCTGTAAAATATACAATTGTAAAATTTAAAATGATTAGAAAACAATTTAATGTGTTCTAATTTAGAAATTTAATTGTTTTGTAAAATTAAAATTCTCTCTCTCTCTCTTTGTATACACACACACATATATATATACTAGACATCATGAAATTTCTGACTTTACAAACATTTCTTAAAGATTCTAGAAACAAACTATTGCAATTACTTATTTAAAAGCTCTTCTTTTGAGACATATTTTACTAGAAATTATTTATAAGAAATTTCTACTTATTATCCGATTTAGAAGTATCTTTATAATTAGCAGGAATTATCTTTATAATTATCGTAATATTACCTCGCATTTATAATGATTCACTAAAGGTAAAATTAAATTACTAGTTTTAAGTGATATTTTTAAATGACTAGTATTGAAATATTCTAACTGTATAATGTTATTTTATAAATCAATTATGTTTCTAAAAATTAATGATAACTTAAATTATTTGTTACATTTGTTGTTCTAAATTAAAATTGATAAAAAATAGAAGGCAATATGAAAAAAGCATTTGTAATATGAATAAATTAACAAATTAGCCAAATACTAATTAAAATGGATTTTTATGTTCTGGAAATGTTATTTAAAATGAATTGAATAAAGTGTTTAAAATACGGTTAGGATCTTGCGTCTGAATTATTCTTGTAATTAAAAATATTTTAAGAAATGACTTACAGTAAAAAAGTTGAAAATATGTACCGAATATTTAGCATAATGTAAAACGAAAACAGAATTTGAATAAAACCAAATTTTTTGAGCAAGAAACTGCAAATCATATTGATTAAATTGCAAATATTTTTCAGATCTTAAATTTTGAAAGTTTGTATCCATTATCTTATTTACAGCATTTTAGAATACAAATATATGAAAAATGTAACTGAGCCAATTTTATATATAAAGTATATTTAACAGTACATATTTTACATTTAGTCAACTTTAATATTTTACCTGATATATTTGTTATACTTTTTTCAAATTTCAATGGGAGAATACCAAATACTTTCTCCTTAACTATTCATAACATTTAGTTGAAGAACTAGAAAAATACTACTAAATAATTTTCAGACACTGATGATTTTTATACTTTATGTTGAAAGAATGCTAAGTAATTAATAAATAACTTATAGATCTAAAGTATAGATGAAACATATAATTTTTAATGAATACATAAGCTATTTTTTATGTATATTTAACAATTATTTAAATAAATTTATGGAAAGCTAATTTTAATTCCTGTAACAAATAATATTAACTATGCGAGATATTGTGCTTAGGGTGCAGTAGACATAAAATAAATTTACGTTAACTCATTGGGGACAAATACCGAAAGTACCCATATTTGTTTAGGCTTACATTGTCATTGATCAATTTGTTTAGGTTTAGGCTGCCCACTTAATTAGGATACCAGACCAAGGGTTCTGGTTATATAGTCAGTTTAACGTGAAAAACCTAGTGTTTCATCCTCAAGTATACTTAGTTCTTAGTTTTATCAATGAAATCAAAGGATGGAAGGCTGAGTCAATTTTGCCCTACCCGTGGATCAAACTTGCACATGAGAAGCACGAGGCGCTACCATTGCACTGGCTACCTAAGGTCTCTTTTCAAACAGCGTTTGCCAGTTTCTTTAAAGCCATTCTATAAGTCTAACCATTTGCTCTGAAAAAGATGAATCCGACTTATTTCTTTTCGCTGAAAAAGCTAATAAAATTTTAGAAATGATTAGTAATTCTATTTCAATACAGACGGTAAACGTAGCAAATGAAAACTCTACTGTTGAAAAATTAGAACATGACATTAGTAAACTTTCCGAGTTGATTCAGCGTTTATCCCGATAGCGTATTTAAATAAGGATAATCTTAAAAAACTTCGGTTGAATACTCGTTCAACTTTGAGAAATCATCCTGCTTCAAGATCGTACTGTTGGTATTACTGTAAATTTGGCCCTAACGCAAATGTCTTTCACCTAGATAGTTATGCTAAAAATGCAAAACTGTTCAAGTAACAGCAGATGTAAGTCAAACCAAAATCGCTTATTTATATATGACAGACTTACCGACCAATGATATCTATTTTATATAGGCACTGCTGTCTCATCCGTCTCCAAAGCACATTCTAGGGGAGGACATTCATTCTGGAAAAATTGATGGTATTTTTGTAGCAAATGGTTAAAAAATAACTGTTTTTCGTCAGATAACTCATAATTTAGATTTTGAAATTTCTAGGCGATTTTAATGGAAGTTTCTCATTGCTGACGTTACTCAACCAATTTTAGGAGCTGGCTTTGACTTACTTTCAATTTTTAGCCGATTTAAAAAATAAAAAAAACTAATAGCCTCTAACTGACGTTAGTGTGAGAAACTTTTTAATCTTTCTCTTTGGGTTTAACAACCACTACAGAGGATGCCATTTATCGAAATCTTATATCGCAGTATCCAAACTTATTTCTCCACGTAAGCTCACGATAATAAGCACCATATTGAAACTACAGATCCACCGGTTTTTGAAAACGCCAGATGTCTGCCACCAGACAAGCTCGCAGCCACTAAAAGGAATTTAATTATATGTTAAAAATCGGCTTATGTAGACATTTAAATTGCCCATTAGCTAGTCCAATTCATATGGTGTGCAAATGAAACGGTACATGGCGAATATGTGGTGATTATAGAGAATTAAACTTCATCTCAATTCCAGAACGTTATACTCTTCCAATTATTCATGACTTTGCGTATTGTCTAAATGACTCAAAGATTTACTCCAAATTAGATATCGTTAGAACTTATCATCAGAATCCCGTTACTGAATCTGACATTTAAAAAAAACTGCCGATATAGCCCCTTCTGTATATTTTAAAACACAAGAATGATGTTGGCAATGAAGATCAAACTCTTTGGCGTTTTATGCACGTTGTTCTACGAGGATTAAACTTTTGTTCTGTATACTTCGACGATATCTTACTTGCTTATAAAAGCTTAGAAGAGAATTTAATGCACATAAACATAATTTGTAAGTGATTTGAAGAATACAGAATTGCTTTAAATGTGGAAAAATGCGTTTTTGGAAAATCAAAATTGACGTTCTTTGGTTTTGAGGTATCCACCGAAGGAATTACCTACTAAAATGTCAAGTAGTTAAATTACCTACTAAAGTGTCTGAAATTAAAGATTTCTCCGACATAAAACTGTATCAGAATTGCTTAGAACTTTAGCGATGTTTAGTTTCTACCACCGATTTGTGGATCTCTCTTCCGAAAATCAATTTCTTCTTAATTCCTTACTCATTAATAAAAAGAAGGATTCTAAGCCAATTAATTGATCGTTCGAAACTATACATGCTTTCGAAGTTTGCAAAAAAGCCATTACCAACGCGGTAATACTCGCATATTACGCGTCTGATGTCAAATTGTATTTGCACACTGACCCTTCCGACATCGGCATTGGCGCAAACCTCCAACAATTAAAAACTCTTCACTTGAACATTTGGCTTTCTTTCCCCCAAAGCTTACAATTACGGAAAGAAAGTACTGCACGTATAACAGAAAACTACTCGCAACTATTGTCCCATACGGTACTTCACTCGTATGCTAGAAGAAAGAGAGTTAATAGAACTTGCTGATCATAAAGCAGTAACATTTGCTTTCCAGCAAAAATCCAATGACCCTTCTTCAAGTAAAAGCCGACATTTACAGTACATCAGTCAGTTTACAACTTTTATTAGATATGTACCTGGCAAAGAAAACATTGTCGTTAATACCCTTTCTCGCATTGAAGAAATTCCTTTAAGTAGCTCAATTAATTATGGTGAACTTGCAGCATCTCAACTATCTGATCCCGAAATTCACATTCTAAGATCTTCAACTGATACAAATTTAGTTTTTAAAAACATTGCGTTCTCTGTAGGCATAATTCTTACTTACGATAATTCTATAAATGTTGCACGCTCGTTCATCCCGGAACCTTACAGACGAATAGCGTTTTTTCCAAATTTCGCAAGATTTGCGTGACAATTGTCCAATTAAACAAAGATTTATTTCGCCTTCCTTGAATAAAAATCTAAAGTGTAGAACTTGTCAATACCAAAAGGTGTACTTTTCGTCTTAGTGAGTCAGTGAAGCTTGTGAGGGTAAACTAAAACCAAACATGATAAATCTAAATTAAAAATTATTAATATACTATCTAGAACAGAGTCTGCAGTACGAATGCTGATGGCATTCAGATTCCAAATTAGTACATCGTTTAAATACATTTTCTATTTTAAGTTTAATTACTAAGCAGTTGTTGTTGCCACAAAATGTTACAAAACAAGATGAAAATACAAAAATGAAAGTTATAACGAAAAGTTCATGAGAGCTTGGCTGCATGATGTCGCACCATACACCATTTTTAAAATTTCCATAACTATACGGAAACTTATTAAAGCTTTCATATTTCGAGCAAATTTTCAATCAAATGAGTTCTGGAGAAATCATGGATGAAATTATAAACAAAATATTCGTTATATTATATAATATTAATTACAAATGACACTAATATTTAAATCATTTTATGTAAATAACTAACGCTTTAGAATTTTATCACATAGTGAAATATTAAAATAATCTTTTAACAAATTACGTTTAATGTCATTAATAACTTTCTAAAATATTAATATACATTAATACGCATGTATTTAATGCTAAACTATTTAGCTTTAAACCTTTTTAATACATAATACTATGATACCTATATATATTTGATCTGCAAATTCCTGTTTGCAGTTTTATATGGAACACATTAATGATTTCAATTGAAGCTGCATGAAAAATCCATGCAAACTCGTTTTTTTCGTGCAATGTTTTCAACAGTCAATAATGATTGAAAATAGATTACTTTACTGCATACATAAGACGCATGAAATTATGTAACAAAATGTATAGCGCCTATGCTCTGAAAATTTTTAGAGCCTCTTGGAAATGTGATATTAATTTTTAGCAGGGATTAGTATAAGAACTTCAACATATTACAATCAGAGATTTTTATTCATTAATTTCAGTTTTTGCATACAATAAAATGCAATTAAAATACATATTTTCACAAAAATTATACGCAAAGAGTATTATCCATTTACATGAATATTGACATTAAAACTATAGAACTCATTATCATTTTATATAAATGTAAATTTAATTTAAAATTTAAAATAATAATTTCAATTAAGGTAATAAGATAAAGTATCTAATATTTTAAACAAATGATTAATGTATCGAGACATTTTAGATAAGATATAGCGTTCAATTTGTAATTTTATTGTTAAATTTATGAGATCCCAAATCTTTTTTTATCAAATACTTATTAGATCGTTGCAAAATATCAATTATCTATTTCATTTAAGAAAGTAATTTTTTCTTTAGCAAGGTTATGTAAGACCAATTAATTTTTAATATTACTATTTTTGTCATCAAATGATCATTGTGTTTAATAAGAGTATAACACATATTTGACATGAAAACTATATAAATTGTAGTAATTTTAAGAAAAAATATAAGAATGAGAAATGATTTATTTTTTATCCTCTTATATATAAGGAATAGTTTTTCTGGGAAAATATTTATATTTATATGAAAATGGAGGAACGAAAAACTGGTAGTTGTAGTAAGCTGTTTAGTTAACGAATTTCCTCCTATGTCATATTCATTCTTGATCTGTAAAAATCAGAATAACGTCTTTCACAGAGGTATGTTTGTCTCTAGGATCAACCAAATACAATTTTGTGGGCTGAGAGGATTTCGCTAAGTGCTCTGGTGGATTCTTTAAGGGTTAATGTGTTTACATAATAAAGTAGGAACGGATTTTCATTTATATTAAATTGTGATGAAGGGAATTGCAAATTTTTGTAGATATAGAAAATATGTTGCGCTTTCTTTCTGGTAAAATCCTGATAAAAAACACATTAGAGGTATAAATTACTTTTAGCTACAAATAAAAAAAAATCTGTAAAACACGTATTTTAAATTACATTTGAAAATTATAATTTGGACTCGTTTCAACATCTTTTTTTTAATTTTTGATAAGAAAATAAAATTTTGTATTTCTTCTTGTACTTAATTTACATATCAGTTTTTTTATATTTATCTACAAACAATAGTTTGTCAATAATTTGTCAATAATTAATTGCTGTTACTCAACAACTTTGAAAAAAACACTTTTTTGAATTAGTATTTCTTAAAGTATGTGTTTTAATAATAAAAACTATAAGAATATTATTTTCGAATGGAAATGGAAAAAAATCAAATGGAATTTTAAACTAGAAATATTGAAATAGTCAATTAGTTATTTCACTGTAACTGAAATGGAACTGAAAGTAAACAGTGTTTCATATATATTATATAATTTGTGTATAGTTTTGACTGGGAAAATAACAACTTTAATTGCAAAGAACATAAATATTTTTCAATGAGTGATATTTCAGCGAGAAATTAACTAGCGTAATATTTGGATTTTAAAATTTATTATAACGATGCTGCGAATATCTTTATATTTTTTAATTGCATAATGATTCAGAAGTTTTGTGATTCTTTTCAGTAATTTGCAAATATTTTAGGATTGTAATTTCTCTTTTCTATTCTGATTTAAGAGTATTTATTTGATAGTGAACATAGATTAAATATTATTTTAGAAAAAAAGAACATATATTTTGACTGAAAATAAGAAAAAAAGAAATAAAAAATATAATAAAAATTTACAAATCTCAGTAATATAACACTATTTGAAGAGATTTTAAAATTGCTCGAAAACTTCAATGAAAGAATAGGTTTGATTTAATAGTTTTCTTATTAGAAATTTCGAGGAACTAATAAGTTGTTAAATTTGGAAATAAAAATAATTTTTAAATTAATTTTTAATGGGTGTTTATTATTTTTTAATAATAAAGATATCTTTGAAGTAAGAAATATTTACTTTTATACTAAATATAATGTTTATCTGATAACTATGTTAAAAACTGTACACATGAATATTAATAATAATATGAGTAAACCATACAAATTATTATTCTAAATAATAACACTTCCCCTTCTTTACATTCATAACTCTTATTTATTATAACTAACCATATGATTAAAGTAAAAGACGGATGTATCTCTCCATTAATTAAACTTGTAAAATGATACAAAATTAACATTTAGAATTTAATAATAATAACAAATAACATTTAATTTTTTAAATTTTTAAAAAAATATTCACATACTAATGAATAAAAAAAATCATCGTAAAATATCATTTTGCTTATTAGAAATCTGTAATAAAACAGGTAAATATGATGACCATTGTGAACTTTATATAAAGAAAAAAGTTTTAATTCATTACCTTGGTTGGAATGGTTTCTAAAAAGTTTTTACGTGGTTAATGACATTTTAAATGTTTTTAAGTGACTTTTTGCAAAAATATTCTGAATTTCAAAAATTAATGGAGTAATTAATTCAATAAAATAAAATGCAGAAAATAAAATTATTTAAAAAAAAAAAAAAAAAAAAAAAAAACACCTTGTTTAAATATTATAAATAAAAATTTTCATTATCAAGGCTAATCTCTAAATTTTCATATTTTTAATCCAATTATTAAATTTAAGTACACTATTATATTTAATTTTAGACTTTTATTAATAATTTAATTTAGAATTTTTTAAATAAAATAAAATTAGCAGAATTAAATAATTAAATATGTTTAAAAATGAATCATAGACTGAAATTATTTCTTAGGAATATTTTTTAAATTAACCTGAAGCTAAAAAAAACAAACCCCTTTTTAAATTATTTATTTCAATTCTATGATGTAATTGAATAAAATTAATTTTGTTTTCTTATCTCATTTGGAATTAAATATAAAATGTAAATCGCTTATTTAAAACATATTACACATATTTACATATATCCAGTAAAATTTTAAGTATTCATTTATTAGTTCGAAAAGAATTTAATTTGCAGTTTCTGAAATGTATTTGTTTAAAGTGATTATAATTACTTTAAATTAATATTATTTCAAAATTTATAAGCATAATACTATAAATATAGATATATTGAAACTTCTTGATAATTCATAATATTTTTTTTAAATATTTAAATGAAAATTCAAAATAAAATTTTTCAACTAAATGAAGTCACAAATTAACTTAAAATCTACTTTTCGGTGCGAATTATAAAAAAAAAAATTACCAGAAAAATTTGTAATTTTTAAGCCAATCTAAATTTATTTTTAATTATTTTCAATTTATCTTATACATCATATTTTATACTCCGTGACTATAAAGCGTTCATTGTTTAAAATGAATTGTCTGAAGTTTTATATTAACATTTTTTATATAAATTATGCACCAAATAAATCAATATTGGTACATGAAATTCTTGGAAAAAATATTCCTTGAGTGCATTAATTTTAGGATGAAGCTATTTTATTTGCATTATATTTTTTAAAATCAAAGGAATCATAAAATGTTTATTACTTTTATTTCAAGTTCTTCGCTGTGAAAATTAAAGCTTGAGAATTGATATTAAAAATAAAAACATTTTTATGAATGGAATATAAATAAATGCAGAAAATTATATTAAATAATACGAATATATAATAAATAATACGAAAATATGATAAAAAATACGAACTTAAATTCCACGATTGATAAAATTCTAAGTTTGCAATTAAAAATTAGTTTTTCAAAACGTCATGCTTATTATACTTTGGGTTGTAAAGTAAATCTGCGAACAGATTAAATTTCGGAAAAATGTCGAATAATTTTATTATATGTCCTTTACTTATCTATTAAATATTATACATTATGTAACTTAAATAAATTAAATATTATATACGTGGATGGAAAATTAAATTTTTTCGAAAATAACTCTCATATATACACTATAACAAGATACATGTAACAAAAAGAGAGTTAAATTAGAAAATATTTAGATAGTTTAAAATAAATTTACTATGGGATGAAAACAATTTTTATCCTGTCATAAGGCTTACCATTAATTTCAACCGCAAAGAAAATATCTTAGTTTATTACGCAAAGTATTAATTTTCACTATATTGCAAAATTTAATTAAATAGACAGTAATTAAACTTTCATTATTGAATAAAGTTGAAATATTACCTAAATCTGAAAATGGGTATCATGAATAGATTTTAAGCTTTATTAATTAAAAATCAATTAATGATAAATAATATATATTAATATTATTAATGGTTTCCTATTGAAGTGTAAAAGAGAATTAATTACATGAATGCTTCCTTAATATGAGGTATATTTGTTTGGTAACTCTAATTAATAGCCTGTACTTTTATATATGTGGGAAGATAAGGATTAAAATATTAATCAGTGTTTCAAAATGAATCTATCTTATTCAAAACCGCAAAGACAATGAAGAATGGCCCCAATTTGCATTAAGTTTAAAGTGTCCTCTGAAATAAATTTTGATATTATTACACGCTTTGTTTCTTTGGGTAAATTTGTAAAATTGAATTATAAATCTCTTAAGCATCCTCTTTTGGTGCTACTCCAATTATAAAAGGATTTGTTACGCTAAATTTGTCATGACATGAAAGTTTCATGCTAAACAATATTTTTCATTAAATAATATTCATTTTATTCATGGTATATGTATATATACATATATATATATGTGTGTGTGTACAAATATATATATATATATATATATATATATATATATATATATGAGAACAGACAAATAATATAATTGCAGCATGTGTAGAGTAAATTTGTTTCTTAGTCTTGCTTGTTGTTGTTTCAAATATTATTATTTTTATCCATTTATGTGCAGTTGTTTTCGACATAAATTATTTAACCTGTGGTAATGTTTTTGATCAAAACTTGTGTATACAAAAAATATTTTAAAAAATATATTCCATTATGTTGTTAAAATATAAGTAATAATATATGTTCTTATGTGTTATCGAATATCAATAAATGAAGTGTATTTCATATATTAAGTTTTTTTTTTATTTCCCTTTCTGTGTGTCCTAAACTAATTCTTATTTTTAAGCATTTACTTTGATAAATAAAAAGTAAAATTATACAAACAATAAATAAAGTATATTTTATTTTCTTAAAAATATTGCTTTAATATCAGGTTTAAAATTTGCTTTAATATCAGAATATTCCCAATATTTTTAATAAAATTGAATTGCATATTACGAAATAATTAATAAAATTTTGCAGTTATTATAGTTAGCAATTACTTTGATTATATCATTAAGATTGCTATATTTAAATTTAACATTAAATTTATTTAAAACCGTAGAATAATTTGCATATCTCAATAAATCATATTATCTTGTTTCCCCTATTAATGAAAGATAATGAAAAAACAATTCTTGATGTTTTCATTTTAATTTGAAATAATTAAGCAATACATTTCAAAGATTTTTATTTCTGTAATTTTGATTTCATTTCCATATTGTTTCCATTTTCTTATTATTCCAATAAAAAACATGATTTGATTTTTCGTATATAACAGCATGGTATATTTTAATTAAAATTAATATTAGTGAAATGACTTGTATATTATTTTAAATAAAAAATCAAATAAATTTAGAAAATATTCAAGAAATTAAAATATAAAAATATTGAATTTCTTATAAAATTTTATACTTAAAATTAAAATGAATATTCTTTTAATTTTTAAAAAATTAATTAGTATTAAATATTCTAAATATAGTTGTTTTACAATATTTTCATCTCTTAATAAAATGTAAAATAGTCTGCCTTTCAATTTTTTTTATGGAACGGCTTTTAAGATTACATAAATTATATTCCTTACATTTTATTAAAATTTTGAGGAAAATGATGAAATAAATTAGTTATTATATAAGTGTTTTTAATATTCATATATATGATTAATAAATTCGAAAATGTATTCATAAGAAAAGTATATTGATTTATTAATTAAAGTTTATTATATTATTTATCACGTACTTTTAGAAATGTTTCAAGGCATGTCAATAAATAAAAAAAGATCATTATATTAAAATACATAAATATATTTTTCTTCGAAAAAAGTAAAGTTATTCATTAGCTATAGAAATATTATGTAAATATTAAGTAGCTTATATTAGAAGTGTTGAATTCAGACTTATATTGTTGGGACTGTAGAAAATTAACTGTGCAGACGATAGACAAATAATATTTGTAATAAAATAGATTCTAATTTTAAAATTTGGTATTATTTTAACTCAGATGTTTTATAAACACTTTTAAAATTATATACAATTTACTATGCACAACGTTTTAGTAAATTTCACATTTCAGGAAGCAAATTAATATATTTGTCAAGAAAAGTTTCATTTAAGGTAAAAAGTTTCATTCTAGTTTTTTTAAAATGCAAAACTGTTTTTTTAAATGTATTGCATTTTGAATTATATTGAGATTAGTTTAATTTTTTAATTTAATGAAAATCTGCAATTATATTATTTAATTGCTGAAATATAGTTTTCAGTAATATAAAACACCCCTTGTATTGTGTTGATAAGGCATAAAGTTTCGGATTTAGTTACGAACACAGTTGAATATCTTTCAATTATTCGGAAAGCCACAAATTTTTATTTTATTTTTTTAAATTCATATTAACAAAATTTTTTTCAGCTATACTTTGACAAATGTAAATAAAATACATTAATAGAATCAATCGGGAAAACATTATGACGTAATTTACAACAAATAAGTCAAAATAATATTAATCTTTCATAAGTGATTAATGAATTATAGGTTTTATCTTAAATATTCCGTTTTTACTATGGTATTTGCATTGCAACATTTTTATTATATTTTTCGAATGAAATGTGAGAGATTCCAATATATAATTTAGATTTTTATATGGTCTAGAATAGACACACTGTTGTATTTCTAATTCAAAATATTATAGATTCATTAGTTTGATGACATGGTAGCAGTCACATTTATTAAAGTTCAATCTAGCTGCATAAAAGTTTTTAAGATGTATAGTAAATGTATCAGAATTACTGTAATTATAATGCTGGACAATTGCTAAGGACGGATCACAAATTGCAATGTAGCATAACATTAAGCGCGACAGAAGCCTAGTAGGATAAAATATAGTTGCCACACTGGTCAAACTTTAGAATAAAGAATATTTATTGTTCTGGAAAGTACAAAAGCTGTAAAACATCTGAAAGAAAAAAAATTTCATTTGATGCTGCATATGTAAAAGTCAGCAGGCACCTTGAAGAAAAGTATCAGTACGGGATATGTCTACCGTGGACTGTGATGTAACATTCCACACGTCGTATCATACTTTGCACAACATTATCCAGAAGCTTTTGAGGCAATTTATCCCATTCCTCTGTGAGTCCACGGATGAGATTTCTCGTTTGGCGAAGCATAGTTTCGACCAGTTACTTGCCTCCCTAAAGCATCCCACACATTTTCAATAGGATTTAAATCTGGAGAACGTGATGGCCATACGAGGCGTTGAATATGCTCGCTGTCAAGACAATCCTGAACAGCGAGTGTTCGAAGAGATGATGCGTTGTAGTCCATAAAATCAAATTTATCACCGACAGCATTACGGAAAAACGAACATGAGGAATTAGAACTTCATTAATGTATCGTTGTCCCGTCATAGTCCCATTTGCAACAACATGTTGGGGTGTGTGGCCATTGATCATGATGCCGACCCACACCATAACACTGCATGTTAGATATCGGTCCCTTTCCTGGATATTTTCTGGACAATAAGCAGTACCACTCTCGCGCCAGATCAGTTGGAGGACACAATCCAATGACAGACTGGAACTACTCTCATCTGAGAATAATACGCATACCCAGTCCTTTTCAATCTAATTGCGGTGCTCACGACACCATTGCAAACGGGCATTACGGTGCTGTCTGGTCAATGGGACACACACAATAGGTCTGCGGGCTTATAGTCATCCTCCCCTCAAACGTCTGGCAACAGTATTTTCGGGACATCTGCTATACTGAGGCAGTAAGAAACTGATTTGTAACCTGGGGACCTGTTCCTTTTTGCTGATAGGATGATATATATGTCTTCTGCAGGCGTCATACCTCTAACACAACCTCCCCCGTGCCACCTACTACACATTCCAGTATAGTTTTAAATGACTTCACAGTCGTGAAACAAAGTCGAACTCCCTGGCAATATCTGCTATTTTTCGCCCTTCTTCGATCTTTCCAAAAATTCAGCCACGCATAAAATCATCTAAGTGATGTCGGGAAGACATAACAAAAATTTCAAGTTCGTTTAGTGAATCTTTCCTGTAAAACTTTGACTTGAAACAACAACTGTCCACACGCGTCAAAATCTTTAAAGCTCTTATGAACGCTATCACGTGATGAACAGACGTGGAAAAAAATTGCATACGCATACTTCTTCTTACTATATCCCGCACTTATTCTAATTTTCCACAATTTGCTTCCTTTCATTTTGTGGTTGCTATGGATGATAGTGTTATCCGTCCTTAGCAATTGTCCAGCAGTGTATTAATGAATTAAACATAATTTTAAATAAATAGCATATATTAAAAATTCCATAAGAAAAATATATTTCGATTTTTCTATTCTCGTTAAAATAAAACGTATCGTTTTGAAAAATATCACATATTTTTATGTCTTAAGAAACAAGTTGCATTATTGTATTTCAATAACTATAGATTATAACATGCTAAAATTAAAAAAAAAAAAAAAATTGTTGTAACTATATCCGACACGTAAATCAAAACTGAAACGAGCAATAAAAGTGTAATAAAAAAGAAGTTGTTTTAATAGAAATATATGTGAAATAGTAAAAAATAAGTTTTGATTCACAACAAATTTAGACTGTTATAATGTAAATATGAATTAGGATAAAATATAATAAAATACAAAATTTATTCACAAGTGCTTTCACTTAATGAGCTAAGCCTTTCACTTGCTATTGACTGCAAAAAATTTTCTTTTAATTAATTTTGAAAAATATTTTCACATAATAAATTAATTGGTATTTTATAATAAATATATCTTTTTCAAGATAATTTTTTATTTAGAAAAAGAAACACTATAAAAAGGCTTCATGATAGCTTTGGAATAACTGTATTTCTCATGAACAATTCGTTTTCCTCCTGAATTTCAAATTTAATTGATTTGAAACATTTTCACTATTAGATATTGAACTACGACTTCTCTAGTGGAAAACTCTAGGTTTTCCATTAGGGATGCACGTTTCCCGAGAATTACTCTGCGTAAATAATTTCCATATACACATAATTAGATAATATAAAATGAGAAAAAAAATCTATAGTAGTGTTGTAAGCTTTTAAAACTCTTCAGTTTATTACATATAACATTTTACCAATGTACAAATTTTTTAGCTCTTGAATGCACACTTAAAACTTCCCTTCAAAATGTCAGATATGTTATACAAATAAGTTTTCTTCAAAAGAAATTTCATTTTGCTAACTATAATAACACAAATAGTATATTTTGCAACTGTTATAACACTGATAGTAAACTCTGCAAAGGGTAAAATATATGGATGATATGAATTATATTTTTATATACTTTTTTGAAATTATGAGAAATTATTTTCAATGAATTTGACATTATTCATTATTACTGGTCTTAAATGAATATAATAATATATTTTATCGCATAAATAAGCAAATATAAGGAGATTGTTATGAATTGTAAACATAAGTTTATATTTTAAAAGAGAAAATATAATATTATGATATGAATTCCTGAACTAATGTTCATTAATGATTTATAATCTGAAATATAAAGATGATTATTATTTTACATATAATAATATTATTACATAAATATTTATTAAAGATTATATTCGTAAGTAAAAATTACATAAGGATGTATACCAAATAGCTCAAACTCATATTAGAAGCATATTATATTTCAAACTCTACTTTTTGTGATAAAAAATATTAAAGATATAAAAGACATTTCAATAAAGATCATTTAAGGCAATAATTTTGACAATAAGGTTAGAATAATTAGATAAAATATAAATATTACATTGAAAATAGATATAAATGCATTGTAAAATATATCTTATATGTTAATTCATGTCTTATTTACGATATTAATAAAAAAATGTTTAAAATAGAACGGAAGTACTGAAGATTTATTTTGATATTTTTTTGTTAAATATGCTATACTTTTCAAAATGAAACAAATGCAGAGGGAAACATAAAATTTTAACGTGGATATAAAACATTACTTAAATAAAAATAAAAAAAGTCTTAAAAGAAGCAAATAGAAGCTAAATTAAAATTTAAAAAAATAATTAACATTACCATAAAAAATTAAATTATTGTACTGGGAGTATTTAATTTTAATTGATTTTGTACAGTAATAGGCATAAAAAATTTAAAATAATTTTAAACTAATTAGAATATTGAATTTATTAGTTTAAAGACCCAAATGAGAAATAAATACTGAAAATTAATTCTACTACTTTTACAGAAATTATCACCTAGAGAGTTAGAGATAATTTCTTTCTGAAAAAAAGGACAATACTTAAATTCAAGAAAAAATCAAGAGTTAACATACACATTTTTTCGTTTAATTTCAGTGTATATGTTATTTGTGATGATAATATACAATATTGCACAGTATAAAAATATTTTGCAAAATTAAAGAGGCAAATTACTTACAAAATTTAATAATATATAAAAAGAAATGCTGTTCATTATAAAATTCATTTTGTAATTTCATATGACATTCATGATAATTTTCGAAATTTCATATAATTATAATATTAAATAATTTCCCATAACACTAAGGATTTTATGTACCTTCGTTTTATTAGAAACCAATTTCAAAATTATTTCAGACTCACTTAAAAAAAACACCGGGTGTGTCAAGTCTTGAAAGAGAGTTTAATAAAGAGAAGAAACTACAATCATATAGAAGATAATATGTTTGCAAAATTTTGAATTAAATGAATGACCATTAATAATGCCATTAGTTTTTAAAAAGCTACGCATAACTTATCCATGATACTACAGCTTTTATTTTGACAACATCATTTGACAATAATTGTAAACAGAAAGATAAATATATAATTTTTATAAATTTATGTTTTGTCTTAATCTTAATCCAGTAGATTTTATTAAAATTTAATAATATAAAAAAGAGCAATATTTTTTTAAAAAAAAACATAAAGTAATTTAAAAGAAAAATTGTAAAAATATTCTTAAAATGTTTCAAAGTAATCAAATGAATTCAATAACTCTCTTTAAAATTCTGCTTGTGAATAAAAATCTAACTATTCTTTAGTCTATTACATCGTTTTATTGGTATGACAGTATTTAATAAATACCAATAAAAAGAGGGATCTGTAATTAATATACAATAATTTTATTACTTTTAATTAAAATAAGAATACCATAGAGAATATATTTAAAAATGAACATATGGTAGTTGGTTCAAACAGCTAATGATTATAGATTTAAAATCTTTGAAATATCTGTTGCAGTTGTAACTGTTTACAATCTGCCATTGGAAAAATAAAATGTTAATAGGAGAACATAACCATCCTAAGACCTTCTATGGTTTAAAATGTGAATTAAATGAAAAACTATGCTTATTAAACAGAAAATTTTGCCATATTAGTTCGCAATTATTATATTATATAAATATTAATCTAGTGCTGTTGCATAAACAGGGCTTTTAAAATTTCAGAAAAAATGCATTTCTTTACCGAATCAAGAGTAAAATGGAAATACATTGCCTGCTGCGTAAAAAAGCAAAGATTACAGCACATAGAAAAACGTATTGATGATTCTTCTTATATAATAAATGCTGCAAAAGAAATTTAACAAGGCAAAAAATATTGAACTCTGGATTTGTCGTCACTATTAATATTCTTCATAAAAATTGCACTTGGTAAAACCAGTTTGACGTTCACGTACGATGGATTAAATAGTTTGTGTATGAGCAAACATATATGAGTAAGGGTAATCATTTTTAATATATTTCTGAATTCAATTTCCTATCGATTAAAATTTAATGAAAAGGTTATTTTTATATCTAGATAAATATTTTTTTCAATAAAAAACTTGACCTATTTTTTGATTTGACCATTGAGGCATTTTGAATTTAAAAGTGCATTTCTATGACATGTTAGAAGAAACATTTATAAATTTATTGCTTTCAATTTTGCATAAATAATTATAAAAGGATTTTAAAACTAAAAAGGTATTCACAGCTCAATATAACTCAATTGAAATTATGATAAATGGTTTCACATTGTTTTAATGGTTTTGACCAAAATGCTTTTAAATATTATCAAAACTAAATATCATCTTTGAGAGTATTTCTATGTTAATTGTAATTAGAAGAATTTACATACAAATAACTATATTAATCAACTTAGGAATTTATATTCATTTTATAGTTATCTTTTTAATTTCTGTGTAGCAAGTAAACTACCAGAAAAAATTATTATAATTGTAATGAAATATGACGCAAATTTGTAAGAAAATTTCATAACCTTAATTAAGTTCTTTCATTATTTATAAGACTTAAAAACGCAAATATTTTTAGTATTCATTAATTTCTATATTATTATACGCTTCTTTCGTTTTGATTATTTTGTATATCGCTATAAAACTCTTTTAGAAAAGATTCTTTTGAACAGACTTTAGCTTCTATACCACAAAAGTTCTATATTGAGAAGTAAAATATATCATTATAAGTAATGTGTAATTAATAAAGTAAATCTTGATACATTGATGTATTTTTTGAAAAATACCAAACATGCTTTATTTCTGTATGCTTGGTATTGCTTAAAAAATTGCTTAAGAATCTCACAGAATATTTCACGGCATATATCTGAGAAATATGGTATAGCAATTCTATATATTTCGATTTATATTATCGATTCTTAATCATTCTTTCCCACAAAAAATAACTCTTTTCAAAATAGGCATTTAGAGTATTTTTGCTGTTAATTATATTTATAAACACTGAAGTCATTTAAAATTATTTGAATTGTATGATTAAGCTTACTAACTGTCACTTTTATAAAACACTACACGATTCATCATTATAAACTCTGTGTTTTTAATTTAATGTATAATAGTGATATTCTATTCACTTAATAGCGTTAAATATAACTAATAATTTTTCTATGTATAAATACAATTGAAATAATTTATAACAATTTTTTTCACATGTGTTATCAGTTATAACTTGAAAATCATTCAGTTCATTTAAAACCATATTAAAAATTTTATTTAGATTTAATTTACATTATAAAAATATAAATAATATCTGAAATTCATCAAATATTATAATGAAGCATTTGCAGCATTATTCCAAATTAAGATATACATTCAGTTAAATCAATCACACACATCTGTGAAAATTTGCCTTAAGCTAATTAAGTCTATAAATACTATAAAATATTGGAAAAATTAATATTAATTGAATTACTTTAATTAAGAATTTTTATAAAATGAAATGTTTAATTTAAAATGATTTTCCATCTTAATTATTATTAAATTAATTAACCCCAAAAGATAAATTTAAATTTTATTAAAAATTTGTTTCTAGCATTTGTCAATATAAGAAACGAAATAATCTCAATAAACATCGATTATACAAAATTTATTATGAATTTTAATTATGTTAAATCTCTATTTCATTTTTATAACATTTATTTATATTTAGAAGGTATCGTTATACTTATCAGAGCAGTGCTTTTTAGCATTTTTAAATTATCAGAAATAAATGTAATACAAAATAATCAAGAAATATTTTCGAGGAATTATTTTCACATGTAATCAAAGTTATCAAAAATCTTAAATTTTTATAACGAAAAATGTTATTGCTTTGAATACACACTTGATTTGTATATGATTGCATCTTTAGAAAAAAATTACATATTCTCATAAAAAACGTTATTTTCTCTTTTGTAAATGAAAATCAATGCTTGACCTATCAGGAAACTATTGTTATTAAGATGTCCGACAGCAACGATTGACCTACAGCCTCTTAAGCACTACAATCGCGCTTTATCTAGTGAAGCACATAAAGGTTATAACAAATTATAAAACGAAAGTGGGCGTTTCTTTGTAATTTAGAAGTAAGGGTCAAGCAGTTGATCCCACTAACTTGACCTGTCTCTCCAGAGGTATCATTTCTCATGATCACGATACACATAACGTGCCCCCAAACCACCATTAATAAATAGGATGGACCTTCTGTTGGACCAGAATTTGAACTCAGTACTTTCCAATGATGAGAACGAATAACCAAACCAGGTAGGTCTTCTCACCCTACTTTTTTATCGTATATACTACAAAATATTATTCATTCTTTTTTTTACTTTCCTCTAGGGTATCTTATAATATTTTGCGAAATAAAATATATTTTCTTATTTACTTAAAATACTATAATCGCATTTAATTATTATATTTCATATTATCCACTACCCAATAATTTTTTACTGCATTATTCAGCAAAGTTTAGTGAAAAATCATTGAAAAAAATATTAGAAAATGGCAACGTAGATTGTATTGTATTTTATTTTTCTATTTTAATACGAGATTAATATTTCATTAAGACTCAGAAGAGGAAATCATTTTTTAATATTTCTCATTTTTCGGAAAATGCAAATTTGTAGCAGCTTTAATATGTATCTTCCTGCTAAAATTGTTTCCCATAATGAAATTTTTCAAGTACCAAAAAATTAAATCAGTAATTATTTTTGCCTTGATGAATTTAAAATTTAATTATATTTTGATTTCATAAAAAAAATTCACTGTGTTATTGATTTATTCAATATTTGTTGAAAGCATGGTTTAATTAAAAATAATAAGCTGAAAGTTTAATTATCTTAGAAGGATATGATTTGTAATGTTTTCTTAAGCAGTTCTAATTCGTTTTAACGGAAACTTTTATATAAAAATATTTTCCAAAATCAAAATTCGAAATTGTTTTCTTTCTTTGTTATTTATAGCATATTTAGGAAAAGTTTCATTTATAAAATGAATACATTAAATTCAATTTGTTAAATACATATTTGTATCCTTAAAAATTAAGGTAATATGTTCCTGATTCATTGATAAAATCAATTATACATCTAGAAGTTTTTATTAAAAAATTTTATGTTATTTCGAGTAATTACTTTGTTTTAGAATAAAATAATAAATAAAATTATCACATAAATTATTATTTATGTGATAATTTATTATTTTAATCTATATAATAATAATCTATATAATAAATTATTATTTTAATCTATATATTACTGATTTTCATCGAATCTATTCTTCTTTAATATTATTATAAATTAAATGTATTATCATTTTGTGAGTAACTGCATTCAATTAATCGAACTTTTGGTAATCCCTCTAAATATGTATGGAAAAAAAGTACTTATTTGTATAAAATGATTCAAAATATTAAATTTATTGAAATATACTATCGAAATATTTTACATATTTAATTTTAGCATTATCTAAAAATAATTGCTTATCATGTATATATCATGTATTGCTTATCATGTATATTGCAACTTAAAGAGTATGATTTATTATATTCAAAATATATGAAATAAAATATAATGTTTCATAGTAAAAAAGAGAACTTTAACAATATTTCAAGAATTTCCTATTTTGTAGATACAATTCCATAAATAACTTTGTAATACAGAGAACAAATAATTGAGATATATCAGTAAACTCTAAAATTTTTGGTGAAAATTTATTATTTAGATAATTAAATAACACGAAATATAACGATCAGTTCTAGTTGACTCTAATGTCTTTTATTCAAATCTCAGTGCATAACTCAAGCCAATTCTCCTAAATGTGGCCCATTAATCTAATACCCGGTAACAAATGGAACCTCAAGACACCAATTTACAGTTAGTTCTCCATCCCTCTTTCTGGCTCGGATTTCTTAAGCAAAAAGCATGTAAACATCCTACGGCGTTATTAAGTTTTGTTTTAATATCAGCAATTATTTGGCCCTTTCACGGTCGTTAGTGCCTGAGCAAACGAGTTAATTATTAAGCGGTAAAATTTGTTATTACTATCCAAGTAATTAAGAGAGCCTTATCTGGCCATTTCTAATCAGAGCTCCGTAAGATCAGGCACTAGGCTTGGGGTGTTTTACCGATAATTATACTATAACAGCTGTGTCCTAGACTTGAATGTTATCTTGCAATCTGGTAAAGGAAAAGTGTTGGTAAAAGAAAGGGAATTTGAATTTCTAGATTCTCATAAAATTTTCTGAAGGTGTTTGAATTTGTTTACCCATTCTACCGTACACATCACATTCATAGTACATGGTATATTACTTTCTAAATTGTTATTTCCGAGAATGGATTGTTGTTAAATTTAACTCTATATTACGTAACTCTGTAGAGTCTCGAAAAATGTCCTTAACTGTAAAACTGTAATTGTTATTTGTTATTCTTACCAAATAACTAAGCAAGATAAGATAAAATCTAAAAACTTTATATATAACTATAAAATATTCGTTTTTTAAATTAAATTAATGCATTAATTTGTTCCCTTCAAATTATAAAGTATAGTATGTATTTAAAATAATGAACACGAATATGTTTGTCGCGCATGCAATTATACATTTTTAAATACATATTATAACAATATAATAAAGTAATTATTTGAAAAGATGCCGCATTTTTAGGGAAATTTGATAAACTATTTTAAACATTGTTATACAATAATTTATGTAAAACTTTCATTTTAATACATTATGTTAAAATTTTTTTAGATTTATTAAAAAATATTGACGTGTATTGAAGACAAAGAATTATAAATTATAATGAGTTTCCTTCTTTCAAATATTATATGCATTTTAAAGTATTTATGTAACTAATAACTTTTTTGTCATTGATAATTTTATAGTTTCTAAATAATTTTTATTTTTGTAAAACATTATTTACTAATCAAAAATCAAATATTTTATAAATTTGTTTTAATTAAGTAAGAGGTGATTAATAAAATTATAAAATACAAGTATTATTTACACTAGTAAAATAATTATTATTTTCTGGCCATTGCTATGTGTTAAGCAAACTGTTGAATAACTACGTTACTATACGTAATTATTCAGCAGTTGTCATTACAATACGTTTTGCTATTTTGGTTCATTTCATTTTTATATATCAAAAAGGGAATCAGTAAATGAAAAATGATATATAAATAAGTGATATAGAATTTTATTTTACTGTAGCACTGTAGATACTGTAGCAATTCCAAAAACTACAGTACATTATATTAGAATGTTTTTTGAAATTCGATGGCATATAGATTATCTTTCTGAAAATCTATCAACGTTTCATGAATTAAAGCAGAAACCAGTCATTACAATTCAATTAAACCTATATTAAGCGACTGATGTTGGAATCGATTTTTTTTCCTTTTCAAAGTTATACAATAGTATTCTATTTCCTAAAGAATTTCTATAGAATAGTTTGTACGAAGATTATATTGTGAAACTTCTACAGCAATGATATCTTTAACAATCAGTTGTCTTTACTTTTTTTACTTTACTAATCAGTTACAAAATATGACTTTTCTGTTTATATTAGTCAACGGGAAAAGGTAATTAATTCAAAAATGGATGATTTAAAAATCACATAATTTTTGAAACTTGGTTTGATAAATATTGTAAAGTTAAAATTATCCTTGTCCTTAATTAGAAATACCACTGTTTAATGAATAAAGGCATTAAAATTTGAACAGAATTATCAATTTGTTAGGTTCTGGAAACTAACTTATGAAAATAAGAGTGTCTTTGAAAAGTGTTATCACAGAAAGCAGAGGACTGCCTTCTTTCCTCAGGTGTACAGAACTGTATGCCTGGACTCAATGGATCCTTTGCTTTAGTTTTGCAGTCAAAAAGCTACAAATTTCTCTCACCAAAGACTGAAGGTATTCAAAATGGTCCAAAGTTTTTATAATTAGATAATTGTAAAGTTCTCAAAAAAGACTAATGAATGCCTGGCAGTTTGATGGTAACTCATTGAATTCGCACATGATATTGTATCATCAGAATATCTTGGTGATGGTAATTACATATTTAAAGCTACATATGCTAATTTGGATTTAGCCTAGATTTAAGGCTTGATAACAAAACATAAAAATAATACAAAAAATTATTATAAAAATCAATTTTAAAAATTACATCGTCTCAAAGAAATATATAAAATTTCTTCTACATAGGAAAATATTGTCGTGTTAATCATTTTAGCAATATTTAATTGCAGGTTAAAATTAATAGCTTCGTTAAGAAACACTAATATTAATAACGCGTAAGTGTTAAATCTTCAAAATCATAATTTTACTGCTTAAAAGCAATTAGATATTAAATTCTTAACTATATGGCATTAACCACATGTTTTTAAGAAAATTACACGTTGATTAAAAATGAACTTAGGAAACTAATGTAATATTAGAATTCTAAAGCTTCATAAAGATTAACTCACAGGTAGCTAAAGTAAAAATGATATTATAAAATTAAGTATAAAAAAAGCCGTTTTAAACTTAAAAGCAATTATTTTGCTAATTATAAATTTACTAGATTACCAAAAGAAGTTACCTTTACAACTTCCTAAATTTGTAATCAAAATACGAGCGATGCATCAATTGTTCTGTCTGAAACAAATAAGCAGTGACTCCACGAGTGGAAGGACCCTGTGTCACAATCATGTATTTTGCTTCTGACAGCTCCGTTGTTGAAGTGGAGTCTGGTATCTGCCAGTTAATAGTTCTCGCATCCGGCTTTGAAAACTGTTTTGACAGGGTAACAGAGGGGACGACAAATGGAAAGAACTGTCAAATGTGTCGCAATCATACACTCTCATAACAAGTCCGCTCTCGGGAGGGTTTATTTATGGCACATTTGATCTTCTGGGAAATAAAGTACTTTTTTTTTATTACTATTTGTTTATTTTTATACCGGAAATATCTTTTTTTGGTATTTTTAAAATTTATTATCATTTTTTAGTTACAAATCTGCAAAAAATGATGCTGTGCGAACTCAAAATTCACATTGTCACTTTTATTACTGTATTAAAGAAAAATTCAATCAGTTTAATAATCAGAAATTTTTAAAAAAAATTATAAACATTTAAATATATTAATTTGAAAAATAGTTTAGTACGTTAAATGTAAATTTAGTTATATTATATTATTTAAGCATTAAAGATATCACAATATTTAATTTTATTTTTTTAGTTAATCACCAATGGGGTTTTTTTTAATTTCACAGTCTTCAATATTATAAGTTATTATAAACGTCGTTAACAGACATCTTTCAAAAATGATATGTATATTATATCAGATTATGCCTTTTTTGTAGATTAAATGAAGGTATTCCATCATCATTAAAATAGCTTCATATATTTTATTTCAATGAAACATAAATACTAAATTTATTTTATAAAAATATTTTATTAGTTAGCAACTATTAATACGGTAAGGTAAATTTGTTCCATGTATTTCGAATAGGAATATAACGAATAATTTAATAATATTATTTTATATTTGATGTTTTTAAGAATAATGTAGTTTAAGCAATAAAATCATATTTGTATTTTAATTATGAAATTAACTTTATATTTGCAATACAAAAAATATATATGTACTTTAATATAAATGTAAAACAAAGTTAGACACAGTTATCAATTCAAAACACAAAATTCAATTATTTGCAATACAAAAAAAATATGTACTTTAATATAAATGAAAAACAAAGTTAGACACAGTTATCCAAACTTCTGTTTGGTCTTTCGTAGCGAACTAAAAGCCATCAACATCGGTTTGGAATCTATCGTGAGTGAAACTAATTATAGTTTTGTCTGGATATTAACTGATAGCCGTAGTTCAATTCAACATCTCCAAAATTGGACCTCCTTGGGAGACCAAACAATCCTTTCTATTCTACACAAGCTTAAACTTATTTCCCTTCGGCATAATATCCATTTTCAATGGATCCCATCTCACGTGGATATTGGAGGCAATGAAATAGTAGACACTTTAGCAAAGGATGGCTCAGGTCATCCTCTCCTTCTTCTTGCACACTTACCTACCTTGAACTCTTTTCCCTGAGAAAAGCGCAGATTAAAACCAATTGGCAGGTACCTTTGACTCACCACTTCTACAAGAGTAGAAAGCCGGGACTTTCTCTTTCTCTTTCCTGTGATAGGAAAGTAATCTGAATGATGCTGGTGTTTCTGTCAAATCAAGAAAAATCAGGAGAAGATTAACAGTTGTTAGACTGAGAGGTAGAATTCCACGAAAAAAGCCTTATCTTAATTTTCAGCAACAAAAAAAGGCTACAGTGGGTAAAGGAACATATTAATTAGACAGGTGATCAGTTGTCACAAGTTATATGAAAAGATGAAACTAAGCTATCGTTATTTGGTAGTGATCGAGGAAAATATGTAAGACGTAGAATAGGAGAAGAGATATATTCAAGAGTAGTTTGCATTCAAGCAACTGTGAAGAACCCAGTTAGTGTTATGATTTGGTCATGCAAGTCAGCAGATGGTATTGGTCGCCATCATGTCATCGATGGGACACTGAATGCCAGAAAATACATTGACACGATTCTAGAACCAAAACTTTTTTTGCTCCTTGCCACACAGCCAAAATATCGAAGGGTGGTTTCGTACAAAGAGTATTAAATTGTTTTCATGGCCAGAAAACAGAACTCCTCAAACCTAACGAAAATTTGTGGCACCGTTTGATAACTCTTATCCAAATGAGGAGCCCATCAAATAAAATGGAACTAATTAACTCACTTCAATTATCACTATCTAATGTATATAGATAACTATTATCGTTTAATTTTTTTTGTATTGCATATAATTGAATTTTGTGTTTGTATTGAATTCAGTAATAAATTCTCTTTAAAACGATATATACAAGTTTGCATTTTGTGGCACGTAACGCTTTCTATAAACATACAAAGTTCAAAAATATAAAAATTTCCAAAAGGGTCCACAATTTTGGCCACCGTCGTACACATATATATATATATATATATATATATATATATATATATATATATATATATATATACACAGCTGGAATATTGCTTAGGATGGATAACACTATCATCCACAGCAACCACAAAATGAAAGGAAGTAAAATGGTCAAATGTGGAAAATTAGAATAAGTGCGGGTTGTGGTAAGTATATAGTAAGAAGAAGTATGCGTATGCAAATTTTTTTCCACGTCTGTTCATCACGTGATAGCTTTCATAAGAGCATTAAGGTTTTGACGCGTATGGACATTTGTTGTTTCAAGTCAAAATTGCACAAGAAAGATTTAATAGACGAACTTGAAATTTTTGGCATGTCTTCACAACATCACTTAGATGATTTTACGCGCGCCTGATTTATTGGAAAGATAGAAGAAGAGCGAATAATAACATATGTTGCCAGGGAGTTTGACATCGCTCACAACATTGTCTCACCGCTGTGGAAATCATTTAAAATTATTGGAATGTGTAGTAGGCGGCAGGTGGTGTTAGTAGTATGACGCATGCAGAAGACAAATATATTCTCTTATCAGCAAAAAGGAACAGGCGTACTGCAGCTCAGCAGGTGGCAAATCAGTTTCTTGCTGCCTCAGGAAAGCAGATCTCCCAAAAAACTGTTGCCAGACGTTTGAGAGGACGAGGACTATACGACCGCAGACCTGTTGTGTGTGTCCCATTGACCAGACAGCACCGTACTGATCGTTTTCAATGGTGTCTTGAGCATCGCCATTGGACTGAGCACTACTGGGCATGCTCACTATTGCCAAATGAGAATAGGTTTATTCTGTCATCGGATTGTAGACGCCAACCGATCTGGCGCGAGAGTAGTGTTGCTTATCGTCTAGAAAATATCCAGGAAAAGGACCGATATCCGACAGGACTGTTCAGTTCAATTGCGATGCTCACGACACCATTGCAAACGGGCAGTGCGGTGTTGTCTGATCAATGAGACACGCATTAGAGTTCTGCGGGCGTATAGTCCTCCTCCTCTCAAACGTCTGGCAACAGTTTTTCGGGAGATATGCTTTCCTGAGGCAGCAAGAAACGGATTTGCCACCTGCTGAGCTGTGGTGAGCCTGTTCCTTTTTGCTGACAGGACGATATATCTGTCTTCTGCAGGCGTCGTACTTCTAACACGACCACCCCCGTGCCACCTACTTCACATTCCAGTAGTTTTAAATGACTTCACATCTGTGAAACAACGCTATGAGTGATGTCTAACTTCTTAGCAACATCTGTTATTTTTCGCCCTTCTTCAATCTTTCCAATAATTCGGCAACACACAAAATCATCTAAATGATGTTGGGAAGACATGCCAAAAATTTCAAGTTCATCTGTTCAGTCTTTACTGTGAAACTTCGACTTGAAACAACAACCGTCCACACGCTTCAAAACCTTTAAAGCTCTTATGATCGCTATCACGTGATGAACAAACGTGGAAAAAAATTTGCATACGCATACTTCTTCGTACTAAATCCCGCACTACTTATTCTAATTTTCCACATTTTGCTTCCTTTCATTTTGTGGTTGCTATGGATGATAGTGTTATCCGTCCATAGAAATTGTCCAGTAGTGTATATATATATACATATACACACACACACACGCACACACACACACACACACGCACACACACACACACGCACACACACATACATACACACACATACATACACACACATACATACACACACATACATACACACACACATACATACACACACATACATACACACACATACATACACACACACATACACACACACACACACACATACACACACACATACACACACACATACACACACATACACACACACATACACACACATACACACACACATACACACACACACACATACACACACATATATATATATTAAAAAATTAAATGATTTCTAGGAAACTAGTTTAATTTTACAATTGAGAATTAAAAATGTTGTATCCAACTAAAATTATATCATTGCTCAAAAATCCCATTGCACTAAAAATGTATAATTTCATATTAGGTGTAAAACTATTACAGGACAATAAGTATTGAAAATTCAAATCTGCTTACAATTTATGAAATCATATTGCATTAAAATACTATCCCTTTCAAAATATAATTAATTATTTTACACTTTGAATTTTAATATGCTTTAAGAAATCTACAATATTATGTAAGCGAATTCGATATGAACTACTATTTATATGCACTTTTAATTTTGCTTTTCTGAAACATATTTTCCTTGTAAAAAATGGCTTGTAATGACATTCATAAATATTCTAATTATATTTCATGCCAAATGAGAGAAGAAAATAAATATCATAAAAGCATTTACGCTATTATTTATAAATTATCAATTTTAAACTGATATGCCTTTGATAAAATAGGAATATTTATACGATTTTATGTTTCAATATGCTGATTAACATTTTTGAAAAAGTAATTGAATTTGTTCTAATGTGTCAGCCAAATATAAATTAAAGTATTAGAAAGCGGTGACCTATTGTTGTGTAATTGGAATAGAAACACTTTCATACAAAATTTAGTAATATTAACTTTTTACATGTGATTAAAATTAAGAATTCATTTACTCATTTTTTCTTATAAAATAATAAATACACAGTGGAATGAATTATAAGAAATTATTTAATATCCGAACAGTTTGTGCAGTTAAATTCTAAAGCAATATTTATGCTCAAAGAATTAATTTTGTGACTAATTGTTATTTTTATAAAATGTGTAAACGTACGATAGATAAAATTGATTTAAAATATTTGTAAGTATTGATGCTCCTAATTTAAATCAATATATTCGATAAATAAAATATATGTATACAATTTACATTTTTTAAGTCAATAAATAAATAATAATACGAAGCTATTTCAAATTTCACAATCTATTGAAAAAGCCCCAAAATGAGCTGAGCTTGAATCTATAAATTATTAGCTTCTCCATAAAAAGGATTAGCCGCGTATATAAATTTAATTTCTAAAGCGTAAAAGAAAAGGAGAAGGAATCAGATCAAGGAACGCAATCTGCATTAACTTATGGTAATCTGAATTTAGTTTCGGATGCTCAAAAAGATAAGGAAACTACCTCTTTTTTCCGGAAATTGAACTTCTAGTTTGATATCGAAATGATACACCATCGTTTTTGTAATTTCTATTTACTCCTTCATATATAATAACGAATCACAAAATGAATATCTTTTGATAGGGGGAAAAAAACGAAGAAAAGTAAATCTCGTTACCAATATAACAAATGCCAAAATTCTGATCTAGAGGAAAAATTGAATCTGCGCGCTTTTGTTTAATTAAAACAATGGGATTATTTTTCCTTTTTTTCCTAACAAAAAAGAGTGCCTAACAAAATAAAATACATCAAATTATCATTTTTTTTAACTTACCATTTCTGCCTCGGGAAATATAATTTAGTTTTTTCTGCAGTTATACACTTTTATTCATTAGTTATTTTCTTACTAATTTTGGTCATATTCGATTTAAAGACAATTTAACTGGGGAGAATCATTGAGCTCGATTAATATGCGCGTCGATTTTCACTCCAATGTAATTAAAAATATTTCGCCAATTATTTTTAACGTAGTCCCTTTGCTTAATTGCAGGGAATTCGTTTATTGAATTACTTAAACCAGTTTCACCTTTTCATTCTCAGTTTTTTTTTTTTTTTTCATTTTTGAGGGAAAATTCAATTTCAATTTTTTTTAGTACTACATAATCAAGGAATTCCAAATATTACTTATTGATTTTCTCCTTTGCATAATGTTTGTATTTCCATTTCATTACCTACTTGTTAATTAGCTCTATTTCAAAAGAAGTATGTTAACTAAATAAGAAATTCAAAATTAATATCATTCAAATTATTTTTTTTTTTGAAAAAAAAATGAATATAAATATTTTTATTTTATATTTTTATCTAATGAATGAACTTTAATTCGGTCTTAGAGATAATTAAATTAATATAGTTCTAAAAAATGTGATTCATCACATGGAATAATTTCCTTTGACTTTAAATGGAGCCTACACCAACAAAACAATACATTGTTTTGGAATACGCTTCACATTTTTACGCATTTATTTCATACATTTCTCTTAGTTATATAATTTATACTATTTTTGTGAAACATCATGTTTAATTGCACTTGTGAAATGTTTATAGTTTGATATCCAATAATTCTTTTTTAAATATTTTCTTCCTTTCATTTTCGTAATAGAAGAACAAATTTCGTTTTACTTAATATAATACTGTGTTTTTATAGATCCTCAGTATCAAAAGTTTTTATGTTATTGTATTACAGTAACAAAATATTTTTAAAAATTACTAATATGTGCTGAATTTGTTTCTCAAATTGAAGCATTGAGTAAAACGTTTGTTATTTAATGAAATTTTTATTGATGTTTATCTCACTGCTTAAATTTTCATCAATTATCTAAGAACATGATTTAGTTTTTTGTCTTTTTATGGTCAGTTTTTTTTCATAAAATAATTATTATTAAACCAGAACTAACAGATTAAAGCAGATACCTGATCAATTCACACAATTATCTATAATTCTTGTATCCACATCGACTCAAATATTCAAGATAAAATGTTTTACCGCCTACAAAAAAGAAAGCTTGTATTGTTGGTTGAACCTCTTCAGTTTTAAGATTTATATTCTTGACCAGAAACATTGTTTCCTTTTAAAGTTACAACTGGGCCTACATGAAAAAAGCGACAAATGTATCGAAACCATTAATAAATTCATCTTCATGTTGGACAACCGTTGACAGATTACTGCGATCAAATAATTGGATAGGCACCCTCCTGTAGAAAGTACACTCACACTGCTATGATACATTGTGTCAAAAATAATTGTTTTGTCTTATCACTGTTATAGCTTTGGGAAATTTTAAAATTGTGGCACAATATTGAGAGATATTTGACATTGACATCTGTGAATCATTGGAGTTGTTTTTGTTGTAAGTTATTTGATGTTGAGAGTGATTGCTAATTTTAATTATTGATGTTGGAACATCTAAATGCTACTTTAGTCTTTTGTAAATTTAACTTCAATAATTTTTACTAGACATTTTAGTTCACTTCTTTCAGACATTTCTCTTTTTCTCCACTATATATTTCATGGTTGTATGAATGTACATTTAAATACACACATATATGTGTATCTGTATTTGTATCTGTAGACACCTTTCTTGTGGGAACATAAGTTCAGTAAACAAATGTACTCCATTTTTACCAAATGCATAGCACTCAAAATAGTGTAAGAGAGACGTTGGTATTGGTCAAAATTACAATTTCAAATCTTTGATATAAATCAAGGCATTCGACAACATAATTGAAAAAATTTTATAGTCTACGCACACACAGCAAAGTATCGTAAAAATACATGACACAGAATGCAACTTGATATTATATTTTATATCTCTTTAAAAATTTATAAGTGTTCCAGTAATTTTTTAAACTATTTTTTCTCAATAAGATAAAATTTATTTTATTCATTTTTTTATCAACTAATGAAGTTATTTACAATATCGAAAATTACGTGAAAACTCTATGCTTCTTTAGTATTGGAATTTATCATACATTACCTTATTTGAATTCAATTTTATTAGTTTTATTTATTCAAAGGCTGATATTCTTTCGCTTTTAATATAAATTATAGTAATAATGCACTAGTCCACACTTACAGAATGAAGTTACATGGACTCATTGAAATCATGGACCGCGTTGCTTTTCAATGGATTCCGAGCCATTGCGATGTTTTTGGAAATGAGGAGTATACAGATAGACTTGCCAAAGCTGATTCCCTTATGATCCAGTCAAATTCCCTTTGACTTCGTTTAACATCAAAAGTGTAAACCTTAGTAAAATAAACTATGGAAAAGTCTCTCTTTGTGCTGATGCGGCTATCGATAAGCAATGGAAAACTCTATTTGATGGGAAGAATAAAATGCATGGCTCCTTACCACGAACTGTTGGTGTCGTTTGTTTCCAGGTGAGAACTGGACATGACTATCTACAAAGATATCTGCATCGAATAGGTGTAATGGACTCTGCTCGTTGTCCATTGTGCAATCATGATGATATGGATACTGCTCATCTCAAGAACTGCCCTGAAGTTAATACTGAAAACACTTCAGAGGCTGCTAAAGGACTTTATTCTTGTTTTCATACTTGTTCATCTTTTTATTGGTCTGATCGTCGATTAAAGGCAGAGATGTCGATTAGGACAACAAAGCTTTATTTCTGTGTAATGTCACAAATTACTTAAATTTTAATGAAAGAAGAAACATATTCCCGTTCATTAATGGGCTGCACACTTCGCAAAAAGTTTCCATCAGCACATCCTTCCTGTTTCACTAATTTATAATTTGTATTAAATATTTAGTTCCGGAACACGAAAAGATAATGTATAAATTAAAGAAGATTTTTATTTTGAAAAACTCTATAAAATCAAATTGAAAATATTATATGAGTATCTATGCGCTTTTGTTTAGAATTTTACAATGCAGATAATTCGACACTTTTTGTTAAGTATGAAGCTGTATAAGGAATTTTTTTTTTTTTTTTGCCTTTATGTGCTAAATAATATCTTTTTATGTATATCTCATATGAAGTTTAAGAATCGGTTACATAAACACTTAGTATAAAATCAAATTCTTTAATTATTCGCAAATAGTGCTTAGACGAATTCCTTACATTTGTAAATTGGGTATATACTTATAAAAACCTTTGGTTAATTATTATAATTTTATTGTAATATGTTGTATACATAAGCACATTACAAACGTTAATTTCCTAGATTTTAACTTACACTTGTTTCTAAAAATATATAGAAGTAGTCGAATTTCAATATAATAAAGATGTAGAAGAAAAATACTAAAATCAAATAAATATAATGATTTATACATATTTCGCAATTTTTCTCGAGATTTGAATTTCGAAATTTTTGCTTCTTTCATGCATTTAGATAACGTATAGTGTGTAAAATAATTGAAAAAAAAAAATTTGATACACTATTATTATATTATTTATAAAACTTAATTAAGTATCAATATTAAAAGCTATTTAATATTTAGTTAAATATAATTTGTTATTATTAATATAACAAAAATACACTATTTATTATTTTTGTATAATTAACTCCTTAAATAATTTAATTTTATAAAAACATGTAAAACGTATACCATTATTTTACTTTGTATAAGCACAATAATCTTAATATTTTGTCTTTAATAAAATGAAGAAATATGGTTATTTATAGTTTTACTGAGCAAATACGTAATTTGTGAATTATTATAATAATATTTTAAATAAACTATAAGCTTTAAATGTGAGGGTTATTAATTTACTAATTACATAAAAATTTCCTATTGCTAAAGAAATTTATGAACTGAAAACTCAAATTTATAATAACCAAATTATTTTATCATTTTAATCGAGCAATATTTTTATTTCAAAATCTCATTTCCGGTATAATTCAAAACTGTTTTTATAACTTATTAAGGTAATCAGTGATTGAAAAAAATGAGATGTTAAAATTTCGATTAACGGAAAATTCATAATTTTCATTGGCTCATTTATTCTTAAAAGAATGTAAGTACTCTATTGTACGAAAAAATCTTTCTTTTACTTCATCACAAAGCATCGAGAACTTCGATTAAATTCATTGTTTAGGAGCGTTTACGGATGGTTAGCGACTCGAAGACACTCCGCAAGACAAACTAACCTGCCAGCAACAAGGGCGAGAAGAAATTTTTCAGATAGTAACTGTGACCGATTGAAGCACATCGCATAACATTATATTATATCGATTTAGGAGAAGTGGGAAATTACCGGAGACAAAAATATGCCTTCTGACATGAATTCGAGGGCCAGCCATTTGTTTACTCTGGTTTGTTTCCTGCCCACGGTTCACAGTGAAAATCGAAAGGAGGGGGGTATTCTCAGTCAAGGGAAACTAAAAATAAAAATCCCCCTACCTTTTGGTACAGGAGGCAGAGTAGAACGTTATTGCTTTTTGTGGTTCATAAAATCACAAAGTAGATTTTTCAGTACTCTCGCATTTATACGTAAATAAATTGCAAGTCGTTTAAGCTCTTTGAGTATTTTTTTTAACATTTTTTTCCTATTTTTTAGTTCAAAAGTGGATCTAGTTTTTATTTTAGCGCTTTGCTTCACGCGTCATTTCGTAAGAGAGTTTGGGAATAGGGGCTATTTGCTGAGTGATTCCAAGTGAGACGTCGTTTCGTAAAGGAATTGATAAATAGCCTTGATTTAGTTGCTATGTTTCTTTCTAAATGATTACAACGATTAAATTATTTGAAATAAAAATTGCATTTAAGGGATTTTACAGCCTCCCAGTACGAGATTACTTTTTCTCATTTAGTTTGTATAATTTATCTTCTCATAATCGAGGATAAATATAACTTTCTAATAAGTTAATTAATTACGTCAAAAGAAAACTTACGTTTTTAATGATATTCTAATGAGATAAACATTAATACAAACCAAAATACCAAGACAATAAACCAGTGTGCAAAGCAAAATATACATTTTTTTATCAAGAAATGTGGCTAACAACAAAGATATATTTTACAACAATTGATACACGTATAATAAAATACTGAAGTAAATTTTTAAAGAGATTTGAAAATATAAACTTGTTGAGTTATGAGTTACCGAGTTCTAATAAATTAAAGTTTCCTATAAATGCTTTGGAAGCAAATTTAACCTTCTCCTAAATAGAAACATTTTAAAATATATTTAAACACCCATAAATTTAATCAAAACTTATGTTTATAATATAAGTACATTAATCGTTATTGCTAAAATATTATCATAAACCACAAATTAGGTATCACAATTTTCTTTTACATTAGAACTCCTCTCTATATTTAAGTAAATTATTGTAAAAAAGTACTTGAGGCTTTCTAATAGAATTTAGATAATAACAAATATATTCTAACAGAATTTAATAATATAGTATACTGCCCTATATTGAAAATGCAACGCAATGAAGGAGTTGCTAGAATGTTACAAATCTCTTCAAGAATAAGCGAGAGACAGATCAAATGAGAGAGAGACAGAAACAAACAATAAGTGATCTGTATTTTAAAATGGCACACACGATATGGAGCAAGAACAGTGTTGGCTCAGTAGGTTGTAAGTTCAACGTGAACAACAATGCACTAAGGAACGTTAGGCACAGGATAATGAGAGTACGGATGGCTTTTCCTTCCCGGTGCCAAAGTGCTTCTTCTGAAGGAGGCACTAGTAGTGTCTACAAATATCCTCCGTCCAATCATATCCTCAAGCGTATTCAATAGGTGAGAGATATGGAACGGTGGCCAAAGCAAACAGCTGTGAACCTTCCAGAGCATGTTGCCTGATGCGAAGAATGAGTGATCGTACGGTATCCTGCTGATAAATGGCATTAGGCACCTTTTGAAGGTAGGAAAACGTCAATGGAGACAGCACATCACTTGCATAACGTTGGGCTGCTATAGTGGCGTAGTGCTGACCTGGAAACTTACGCAATGGTGCCCCAAACCATGAGGACGCTTTGTTGCGCGTAGGGGTGCTAAGCAATTGCTGCAGTATTGGATGTGTCTCCACTTTGATGCCACACACCTCTCTGGAGACGATCACTGAAGAAACAAAAGCGTGGCTCATCTGATAAAACTATCCTGTGCCACTTCGTTGTCTACATCGTTCTAATCCACCCCCATTTTAAACGTTGGAGTTTTTGCTGTGGGGTCAATGGCAGTCTTCTTACCTGACACCATGTAAGCAAGCCACTAGCAAGTAATCATTGGCTAGTGGTTCTGCTCAATATGGAAGCATAAAGGATGCCTTGCACATGTTGTATAACTTCAATAGACAGGATTTGCAGGGCTGCCACTGCTTTCCTTCAGAAAATAAAGTCCCTTTAGCTGCACCGGTGCCCTGTAAACGTTCCTTGTTCCAACAATCTTCGCTATAGCCATTCCACTGTGGACGCGTCAAGGAGACCTTCAGCTGTGATTTGCGTAAGGACCAACCTGCCTTTCTCAGTTCGATCACCGCATTTCTGCACATTTCACATCAGTTGCATTACTTGGTAAGGTACTTCTAATCTGAAATTTGCATAATTGACTGGCATCTTCTTCTTGGTAATGCATTTTTAATGTCAGGCAGCGCATAATTATATTACAAATAGAAATAGTATGATGTACGTGAAATGTATTCACTTTTAGACATCATTTTGAGTAAATTCAAATTTAATTGTATAATGCTGCACAATATTCATTTTATTAACAATTCTTCATATTGACTTGCCAGAAACTAATTATATGATTTACATATATATTGTTAATATACTAAAGACAAGGGTATAAAATAAGGATTTACTTATATGAAAACCAGGAGGAAATACGCTCTGATTATTCAAAGCCAATAGAAATATAGTTAAGTAATCAATTTACATATGAAATAACTACAAATAAATTAATTGCATTGATTTGAAATCAAAAATTAAATTTGCTTTTTAAGAAGTTCCTTTTTTCTTTTCTTTTTTTTTCCCCATAACAGTTTTATAAGTTTTTAAACTCCAATAATTTTATTGATTCAATTCCAATAATTTTAATGACCAAAAAATTTTAATTTCCATTGATATTTCATTTCAATTTTGTAATGAATAGTTATATAACATTATTATTTCTGTGCTATAGTTAATTAAAAAATATGCATTAGTATTTTTAATTATATACCGCACTTATACATCTATTCTTAAGCAATCAAAATAAACAAATATTAATTTTTATAATTGTATCTTTTCTAAATATATGTATTGTTTAAATGTAGATTGATAAATACATTATTGTTTATTCATAACTATGATTGATAACGAAAAGGAAGATTAAAATAATTTAATTTAACATTTTTTATTTAACAATTGAAATTACTTAAAATTTTCATTTAGATGTATCAAGAGATATAGCTTCGCTTTGCAAGTTTGTTGCGAGTGAACTAAATAATTCTAATGTGTGCTTTTATTAAAAGTGAAATCATCGCAACGTTTTCTGTTTCTCAAATTTAATCATTACAAATATTTTGACTTATGGTATAGAATGTTTGAGTTTGGTAAGTTTGATGCTTTTAAGGTTAAAATGTGATTTATAAGTAAATTGAAAATAACATTCTCTTTCAAAAATCATCCTTTTTTTCCTATTAAAACTATTTTCAAATATGTGCTATTTTTTCTAAAAAAAATACTATGCATCTCAAATATAGTTAAGAAATACTGAAATATAATGGCACATTATTTATTTCTTAAAACATTGGTTAAGAATATTATCGAAAGTTAAATGAGTAGTTTAATTTAAAATTATTTTACATTTATACATTTCAATAGTATCTCATATAAAGTTTGGGAATTAGTTTCGAAAGGTATGATTTGAATTTCTAGTCGTTTAATCCTTCTATACTTTCATTTGAATATATTTGATTCAAAGTAAATAACTTTGCATGCATTTATAAATTATATAATCATTTCACGGCAGAGATGTGTTCAAATACATGTCATGATAAAAATAAATGCTGTATTTTTAGACAAAATGTGAAGATTTGAAATGTTATAAAATAAAGAATATAGTTTTTACTATATGATGCTAAAATAAACTTATAATTTTGAAAAATGTACTAAAAGTGTACTAAAAGTGATGATTTCCTTTTAAAAATATAATATTAATGTTTTAATTAAAGTATAACATTATATAATGACATCAATGTAAATAAATAGAGTCGTAATTACTTTGCACATTAAAAATAAAAAAGCATATTTGGAAGTATGTTAATTATTTCATGAAAATACAACCATTTAAATATAATTTTTGTTCGTTATTTTTAAATCATAGAATTATTTTGAATTTATTGGTATCTACTTATTTATAATCATATACTGGTTTAAAAAAAATTAGGAAAAACATAGTTTTTGAAACCCATAATAATAAAAGGAAACTAATGACAACATTTAGGTTTTCCTAAGTGATAAGAACGAAATTATGGAAATTTATGCAGAAACGTTGGATATTATTTTTTACGAGAAAGAGCAAATGTATACAAATGGGAGAAAAATATTAAAATACCTGGCTTTCAGAAAATAATTATTCGTACCACGTTTGTTTATTTTTAACAATTCGTATCACATTCGCTGATAACAATCAATATGCTCCCACAATATTTGAGAGAAGCTATTTGTCTGATTTGTTAAGGTGGCTCTTGGTCAGATGCATGAAAATGGGGTTGCCACAGGCAGATGTTGAAAGGCCTACTTAACGTGTCTCACAATGTGGTCTACCTTCTCTGAAATCAATATAAAACTGAAAATTTTATGTTCTGAAGGCGTCTTCCAACAAGCTACAACAACAGCAACACCTTCAGAAGATAATTTTTATCAATCCTTCGACTCGACGAAAAAAAACATTTCTGAGCCACAACTTGTAGCAGACTACTCGTTGGTATCAAGTAGAAGAATATTAGCTAGAACAGTACTAAGGCGTTTTTACCGTATATGTTTCTATGCAAAGCAACCAGTTGTGGATCTCCCTCGTCAGCGGATGACAAAGAAAGACATTCTTATCTTGGACAAGAGAACATTTTTCCTGAAACAGAAAACCATTGGATTCTGCACTTTTTCTAAATAAATCCAAATTTACACAGAACAGCGATTCAGGAAATGTTCTGACCTGGAAGGAACAAAGCACTAAATACCATCAATCCTACACTATAGAAGGACACCAGGATAGCCATAGTGGGATGTTTTGGATAGGTATCTCATTCTGCTAACATACTGACATGAATGCGTTCGAGGGATGAATTTCAACTGTTGTAAGATATTGAAAAGCTATCCGTGATCTTTATGTCCTCCCATATGCCGGTGCAATGAGCAATGAATTCATACTGATGGAAAATAAAGCATGGTTTCATTTGATGGAACATTAAGCACAGTTGAGGAATATCTGCAAATCTTAGGATAGAATGGGTATCTCAGTCACCAGACCTGAAGCCCATAGATCATCTGTGTGATTATTTTGGTAGACAGGTTGCTACTTTAAATGCCCTTCCAAGGTCTGTAGAAGAGCTATAAAATAGTTTGCCTCTTGTCGGGTCTTCGCTTCCCATTTCAGTAACTGAAAATCTTATTGATAACATGGGTAATACGAGGTTTACTTTGAAATTTTTGAGATACACGCTGAAGAAAATTGACAAAATAAAAATAATGGTTTAATTTTAAAATACAAAGTATTTTAACACAGAAGACGATTTTTACTGACTTACTTCAACTTGTTTAGCGTCGAATAAACTTTAAACAGAAGAGATAATGCAGTTGGCGCAAGAACATTTTCGCGCTATGATTTTCTACGATTTTAAATCAGGATTAAATCAAGAAGAATGCGTTCAACGGTTGCAATTGTCATTTGTGGATGAATCTCCAGCTCGTGCTACTGTATTCAGATGGTTTAGAGAATTTAGAAGAGGTCGCAATTTTCTTCAGGATGAAGAACACACAGGAAGGCCACTGTCGGCAGTAATCCCAGATAATGTGTCTGCCATACGAAAAATGTTAATAGATAATAATCGCTATGCCTATCAAATGATACATACATAAGAGATGAGAGTGGACAGAAGGAACGTAACATTGGATCTGCAGTCATAGACAAAATCATTCATGAACAATTACGTATGAAAAATGTAGTTTGCCATTCGGTTCCCCATAATCTAACTGAGCATCAAAAAGATGATTGTGTTTGAATCTGTAAAGAAACTCTTAAATTGCTAAATGATTGGAGCCACAGCATCGTTTTTAAAATTGTAACAGGTGATGAAACGTGCATACCGTTTTTTGTGGTTCCAACACGTTAAGAAAGCAAAATATAGGTCTTTGAAGATGATTCCACGCCGACAATGGTAAAGAAACTACGCGCACTGAAAAAAACTGATGTATGCCGTTTTCTTCCGAAATACGGGATTTGTCAAAGCCATCAAGTTGGAAGGACAGAAGACAGTAACAGCAAACTCTTATACCCCTAACTGTCTTCCAGAAATTCTACAAGAACTGAATGTTAGGGGACTAATGCTTCACAATGACAATGTATCTTCACATACAGCCGGATTAATAGTTGAGTTTCTAAAAGAAAAACAAATTAAAGGGATCGAACATCAGCCGTTATCTTCTGATATAGCTTTGTGCGACTTTTGGTTATTCTGTAATCTAAATATGGACTTACGTGGGCGTTGTTTTCATTCAGAAGAAGAGATTGATGTGGCTATAAATGCATTTTTTCATCTATTCTAAGAAATTAATGGATTAAGGCATTTAATATGTGGAAAATTCGTCTACAGAAGTGCATTGATGCTGGAGGAGACTACTTTGCACACACGTAAAATTTTGTAAGTATAACTTTAAAAACCTAGTTGTATCTCAAAAATTTCAGAGTAACCCTTTTAATCAGCAATGCATTCATACTTGGGGCAATATTCCTTATGAAAATACCTTTTTGTATAACTTTAAAAACCTAGTTGTATCTCAAAAATTTCAGAGTAACCCTTGTAATCAGCAATGCATTCATACTTGGGGCAGTATTCCTTATGAAAATACCTTTTTGTTATGCTTCTATGGCATCTTGTCTCCTAAAATTGGGATTACTCTCTTTACCAAGAATGTGCTTTTCCGGTGAGTTAACTTTTTTTTTTGCTGTAAACTATTTATGTGATTCTTTTTATACAAACATAACGTTGTAACCAATATATATATTTTAAGTACATGTCATCCACATCTGTTATTGCTACGTTCATTCACATGTAAATTAGATAAGAAAACGATTTTATTTTAAAATTTAGAGGCTAGTATACATCTTAATATATAAATAAGTTTAAATAAAAATTCTGGACAATCTGTATAGCATAGATGACATTAATTCATTCAAGACAAAGTCTTGACATCTATGCACTTTCATATATAAAACTTCATTCATAAAACTTCGATTAATTTTCATTTATAAAACTTTGATTTCTAGTTTCTACAAAATTAAAAATGTTTGATAAATAACTTCCATATAGTTTCTGAGCCAATAGCCTTCCTCACATCACGTGTGTCTCTGTATAATTTTTATAAATAACATTTTCATCGGTTTCATGCAATTTTGATTGTTTCGAAATATTTTGAACTAGAAAGCATGATTTTAAATTTATCTCCTTGTAAAAATTTAATGAAAAAATATAAAATTTAAAATAATTTAAGAAAAGTAAATTTCAGCAAATTGCAAGTTTTCCTTTAAAAAAATGCTAATTATAAGGTCATTTTGGCTGGAAGTACTAAAAATGTTAACTTATAAAGCAAGCAAATTTCTTTCAATGATAAAATATAAAACTTTTAAACAGAAACATACTTTTGTGATTCAATACCCTGTGATCCGTCATAATTGAATAACAAAGCAGACTTAAGAGGATTATATTCACAGAAATTTTAATTAATGCAAAACTCAAAACATAATAAAATAGAACACATGTCAAAATTTAAATTTTATCATGGGTAAAAATATGCCCTACTTAATAATAATTAATGCTTAAATTAATAACTGAGACTTTTCTTGAATTTTGTGGCAATTTTTTTTTTAACAAAATTGACTTTCTCCAAAAAACTTAAGTTTTTTCTTCAGAAAAATTTAATTAAAATGATTAAAATTTAATAATTATAATAAAGCATTTTTCTAATTACTTTATCAATTTATAATTTATATAATGGACTTTTATCGTATTTCATGTTTTTAAAAATTACAATATAGAAATTACTTAGATATGTTTGCTTATAAAAAGAAATTTCATTATTCTAATTTTTTCTTTCGATCATTTCAATAAACAAAAATACAATTTAGTTTTTCCTAATTTGAAGTTATAAATTCAAATCTAATTTCTTGTTTCCTAATTAACAAAATATCCCAATAAGTATTTTTATTCTGCTGTTATTAACATTAAAAGCTGATCAAAATAAAAATGTTTTCAAAGCACGATATTTTAGCTATTAAATTTGAAACATTGAAGTTAGAAGAATAAAATGTGAATAGAAGAATTTTTTGAAAGAAATAGTATTTATTTAACGAGAACCTGATACAATTCATATTTTGAGAAGGTTAAACATATCAATAAGGCATGAATATTTGCTAAATGATGAGAAATGATAAGGAAAACTGAATGAAAAATTATTGGTGAAACAATCTTTCAAACATTTAGCGTTTGGTTCCTTATTATAGAACATGTTAATTCGTCAAGCCAATGTTCAAGATTTCATTTCTCTCTTTATTTCACATTAAAATGTAATTTGATTTTTCAGATATTCCTAATCTCACAAAATATCCATCACCTTTTTTATAGCAAAAAAATACTGATAAAGATTAGAAATTTATAATTAGATATCTTATTATACAAACTGTAACATCATGAATCCTTCTTTCATATACAAAATAATAATTTATAGTATAAATTGTATTATTATGTAATACATGTAATTAAATGCAGATAAGAGTTTGTAGTTAAAATTTCAAAACATATTAGTAGTGTTATATGAGGCTTATGTCTATTATTAGAACTCCGTGGTGTTTAATATACAATCGATACAATCCACATTCTAATGATTTACAACAAATGAATTTCTGTAAACGTATTGTCCGCAAAATGAATTAGGATACAATAAAAAACATGAACGAATGCAATTTCTTTCAGTATATAAAATCTGTGTGATATAAGAAAAAAATTTGAAATAGTGTACTTTTATTCAGGTAGTTCATTAATATATATTATTTTTCTGTATATTTTTAACGTATGTTTACAAAATAAAAATACCTATTGAATATTTAAGAAGATAATTCCTCACACATGAATACTATATTATGTAAAAAATCTTGAATAAGTAATGGAATTGAACTCAGGTTCAACTTTGTTTAGCTTTAAAATCGTTCTTGAGCTCCGTCGTCAGAAACTCCCTAACTTGAAGTGGTAAAAGCCACCGCTTAGCAGAGGTAAAACTGCAAATACATCGAACAATGCGTTTACCTTACATAGTTCAAAAATCTTTAATGAATTAAATACTTTGTATAGCACACACACACACACACACACACACACACACACACATATATATATATATATATATATATATATATATATATATATATATATCAAGTTTTTTAATTTTTTTAATTTTAATACTTTCACTACTCTTTTTTGAAAAATACAACGAAATATGTTAATTGCATAAATTTGCAACATAGTTATGGTGATTTTTTAATTTTTATAAACTAAAAATTTTATATAACCTAAAACCAATTGTATGAATTATTTATATTTCGGCATAGATTTGTCATATTTATTTTTCCTATTTATTAGATGCACATGATTTTCATATATTATATGCATGAGGATTAGAATATCAAAATAAGTATGGACGTTTATGTTTTATTTTTTATGATGATGATAAGCATTTATACATTAACAAGTTATTAATGTTTAAAAGTTTTAATCAAAATGTCTCAATTGGATTATCCTCTATTATGGTTTTAGAAATTCAGAAAAATGATTCATTTCTAAAAATATATGTTCTTATTATAAAATAATTGTTTTGAATCCATCCCTGTCATGTTACATGATAGTATAGATTACATTTTGTATAATTTATTAATTGTAAATTGAATTTTATTTATAATTTTAAAGTATAGTAATTATAAAAAATATTAGTATTTTCATTATTTTCTAGCTAGAGATCATTGCAGGTGTTCTTTAAATGGTTTTTCTGAAAGCCGAAACAGTAAAAGTTGTAGAATGCTAAGCTTTATATCGATCTTTCGCTTTTGGAGTGTTTCTAATTTATCTTAATAACTATGTAACTAGAAAATTTTAATGACATTTATATTGCTAATTAAATTAGAAAATGCACATTTTAAACGATAAAAGTGCTTTCAAACGCTGGAGTTACTTAACAGAAGATTCATATGAATTTAAAATTATATAGACCGTAAAATTAGCATCAAAATTTCCTTATTCTAAAACCACATACATTTCAACCATTTTATTTTTTGCTTGTTTAAAAGAATACTATTAATTTTATAGAAATATAGTTTAGATATGAATACTTGATAGGGAAATAATTATTAAGAATAAATATGTAATAAATTCGAATAAATATTGCTATTCTTATAGCACTAACAATTTCTTACATTCACTAAGATTAGTAAGACACTTGAAAGAGAAACAAGTGTAAAAAGTTTAAGTTTGTTAACATAGATCTGACATAAATTGACAAATGTTTCGTTTTATTGATCTGGAAGGAAAAATATGTTGTCTTTTAGATTTTGACTATTCTAAGCATTCTAAGAAAGGAATGTTTTTAATATCATAGGATATTCCTATCTATGAAAAATTTGGGTTATTAATTCACCTCAGCTTTTAATTTTGATAATGGTTTTTCTATGTCATTAGAAAAAATGAAGAATTTATTAAAATTTAAATTATTATCTTTGTTTTAAATTTTATATTTAAATATTAAGTGAATAGCTATAAACAAATTTTATCCGAAAAAAATAAAATGTCAATAAAAGAATAAAACCACCAGTTTTACAAATATTTATCAGGCATCTTGCATAGGTGAAAAAGTTAATCCATTAATTTTAGGAAAATTAAATCTATAGATGTTTCACTAAATTTTCCATGATATAAGAATTATTTATTTATTTATTTATTATTATTATTATTATTTTTTTTTTTGTAAGTTTCATAAAGAAACAGTAACTTAGATTTCCATAACAAATATCAGTTAACTTATTTACTTTCGAATCCCATTTTAGATTTCAAATTCAGATTGTCATCTTCAAATCTGAATATTCTGAAAAATAAACAAATGGTGCACAATATTTTAAAAACAATATAATAAGTCTTGCGAATTTAATAAAACGTTACTTTATTCTTTTCAAAGAAAACATAAAGAAATCAAAACTTTCTTTCCATCTGAAGAAAAATTCACCGATAGATGGCTCTGTGTCTATTGAAATGGTTGAATCACGGAATTCGAGTGCTCACAAGTCGCTTAGCAATTGTTCTCTCGCATCCCATGGAGCGTGTAGAACCGAAGATCAACCAGAGAGATCACTATTCGATATGCTTTCCTCTCATGCGTTAACAGTCTCCTGGATACTTCTCGGAAAAGGTCAGGCGCTTTTTTTTTTCCCACTACACTTTCGGTTAAACTTTCTTTTTTATGCATGATTCATTTAAATTATGATTTTTCTCTGTTAAAATTACGAAAAATATACAAAGGAAAAAGAAAAATTAAAATATGTGCTAAATTCACTGGTTCAAAATTTTAACATATGCTTTTGTTTTTAAAACAAATTTTGTTAAAATAATTGGAATTTCTTTATAACATTAATTTTTTGAGCAGTTTTTTTTTAAATAGATATTTAAAAAAAATATTTTTAAACTTATTACCAAACATGTTATTTAAAATTGATATCACATTAAATTTTATATAATGCCTTGAAAAGGTTTTTATTTTTTATATAATTTTTTTTATTTTTTATCATTTTAAAAAAAGGTAAATAATAATTATTTAATATTATAAGAGAATAATTTTCCGGATAATTTATTTAATATGACAGGCGAATATATCGTAATTATTTTTCTAAATTTATAAACACAATCCATGCACTTTGGGAATTTAAATTTCGTTTTATAGCACGGTATTGTGAAAAAATACGTATACAATTTCAATTATTAATGTAACATTTCCGTTTATTATTTAATTACGTGCATAAAAAGTATATATTATTGCACTTAACGTTAAAGTTTTACAAAATTTTAAAAAAGCTTATAAATGAAATTACATTACTATCGTATTGCATATTCTAATCCAAAACAATGTAATTGACTTTTGCTGCAACAAGCATATTTAATAAAGTATTTGTCATCTTTAAACAATTACTTTATTCAGTATAATATATTTAAAAAATGTCTTAAATAGAAGAAATTTAAATATACCAAATGTAATTTCATCAAATATTAAAATACTTTTAAGCCATAAAATACTAATTTAGTTTAATTTCAAAATTTATTTAGAATATAAACTAGTAATCTATTATGGCCGCGAAAATTAAAAAAAAAATTGATGCACACGTAAATTGTTGAATTAAATATTTAAAAATAAAAATAAAAACTTGAAGTTAAGGTACATACATTATTTATTAATATTTTGAACTCAATATGTGTGAAATATATTATACTCAAATAATATATTATATATATATATATATATATATATATATATATATATATATATATATATATATATATATATATATATATATATATATATATATATATATCATTGTACATACTATTCAAGGTATAAATAATATATTCTGAAATATAAAAAAATACATAATATATTTGATTATGTAATCAAATTACTTTATCATATTTCATTGAAATTGACAAATTTCACTACTTTATTAATAAAATTATGCATATGGATTTAAATATGGAATTTTTCTACAAAATGTTCTGTTGTATCTTAAAGTAGGAAAACTATTATTTATATTTCTCCCATATCTTAAATTAAATTATCGCATATATTTTAAAGAAATATTTTATTGTCTTGCAATATTACCTACAGTATATATATTGCAATTTAATTGGTTGAACATTAAATGCAAAAAAACAACACCATCAAAGAATATATCAAAATTTTATATTAAATTAACGATTTTTCTCAGTGAGTCAAGCATTTATTTTGCATAATTACAAGTAACATCTAAATTATATAATAGTATACTTTAAATCTACGAGTGAAAAGATATGGTCATTTTTTATAATATTTATGTTTAATATATATTTATCAATTTTTATTAGTTTATAGAAATATATTTTAAAGTAGAAGTAATTAGGCAATTTTCAGTCTTTAAAAGTATTTGAAGCATATAAGAAAACAATATGTATTTTTTATTCACCAAAGCATACATTAAGGGTGATTAATATGCATTTTTATTAAATGTAAAAATCTTAAACAATGATACAGATGAAAACAAAGTTGTGTATTTTAATGGGTTGTGAAATCCATGAATATAATGAAAGTATACTTCTTATTTTTATATCATAAATATTACCGATTATTTATCGACTTATACACTTGGTATTTAAATATTTCATTTGGGTAGTGACATGAAAATTAAGCTAATTTCTTGCAAGACTTGTCTGATTACATAGAACTACGTGTAATTTGCATGTATCAAAATAACCAATAACCGTTACTCTATTTCTTCCCATTTTTCTATTTAAATTAAAAAGTACATAAAATTAATAAATGCCAACAAAAGTATCTTCTTAACAGTAATAAAAGGGCATTATTAGAATATAGTTCTTTAATCTAAAGAAGGGTTTAATATTTTTAAATATCAAATAACATATTTAAAATACATATTAGAAAGCTACTTTAAATAAATGCTAAAAATCTGCATCACCTACATGGAATAATGTAACTTGCAATGACATTTGAAAGGATTTTAAATCTGTCATAGTTCAAAGGCATGTAATTAAACTAATATAACTTTATGACTGTTTTAATGGGAAGAGGAAATTGAAAGAGGCGTTCTGCAATAATGCCATTTACTATGCTCACTAACTCGTATGATTACCTCTTAGCACATCTAGAGGGAACAGCAGACTTATGGCTTGTTGAATTCATCAGCATGTCTCTTAAGAGGTAATCTGTGCTACTATCGTTTCCGAAATGGTGTATTCTACTGTGAAGCTAAATCTTGTCAAAGTATTCTAAATACCTTGAATGGGATTCTGTAAAACGTATGCTATGAGCCAATGAAATAATACCTATTTGCCGTTGCTATAATTTGATACGGCAGTATGTTGAGCTGCTATAGAAGCATCAAGTATATACAAGCTGATAATTTAATTCGGTCTTTATAGATTTGATACAATAGTGTAATACCATAGAACGTGCAAAATCATTAAATTTTCCTATGCATATAAAGATCCCAATCGCTAATTATCAAAATTAAAATTATAGAGAGATGAATTATAATAAGTTAACACACAAAACAAAGTCATGGACCATAAAATTGTTTGGATACTTAATTTATTATACGAAAAATATCTTAATCACATAAAAAATACTTTAATAACATGATCTACGCTGATCTTTTGAATATTTTTCTACATGATATTAAGAAGATGATCAATTGGGTTGTTCGGAAAATCATTTCATTTTTCATGAAAATGAAAAACGTGCAATAAGTAAATATTGTATTGCATTTCGCATTGTTCATTTTAGTCCACTAGCTTTTATAATCTTTCTGTTAGTATCACGATTTCACAGTCATAAAGTGGTTGGTTTTTACTAGCAGAAATCTGATCCATCCAGGAAAAACGAAATTACTTTCCGAACAGCCCAATATTACTTGAGAAAATTTTGGTTATATGTTTCATGAAAACTTGTTAATTGGATAATATTTCTATTACGCTTTAAAGTAACCAATTACACATTACAGGAGAGTTTTACTTTGCCTTAATGCGTTTGCTAAAGTTACTTAAATTAATTTAAATCTGAAAAATATTTCCTTTATGAATATCATATATTTTGGGATTGCATGTTCTTCAGTATTAAAATTTCATATATTGAGTTTAAATAATATTTTATAAATAACTACAATTATAATAAAAGTAAAAAATAGATTTCAAATACAGTTACATAATAAGTACTTCATAAATACTAAAACATTTGGGATAGTAATTTTTTCTATAATAAAAATACAAATCACATTATTATATACTTTTCAAATTTCTAAAAATAAATATCTAATTATGTGACAGTTATTGGATCCAAATTTTTATTTAATGATATCATAATTAATGATACAAATTACATTAGTAAAATTTTTCATTTGTGTAGGTGGAGCTTTTGTTAATTTTTTATTCAGTTATAGGATTTAAATTTAATCATAATAAGGTAAAAGTCATTTTTAAAGAAATAATATTTATTTTTTATATGTCCGGTAAAAAATTTCAACATAATATTCACATAAAATAGGGGATTATATTTAGATTTTAATTGTTATCAATACTTCTTTGTTCAAATAATCATTAATTTGGGTTTGAATTAATCGTTTCCCATTGAATAAAATTAATGGAAATCCTTTTTATAAATTAAAATTATTATGTACATCGATTTTTAAAAAACATTTAAAAAATTTTATTCTTTTTATTGGAAGAAAATTATAATAACTAGAAAGAACTTCATGGAAATTAGTAAATTATTAAAAATTTACTGAATGTAAAATATTTTGATTTTTAGTAAATTTTTGAAATATTTTTAGTCAATTATTTTTTTTTACTTACATAAATTGTGAGTTAATTATTTAATGTAACTGTATTATAAAGTTTAGAGCATAATGAAGAGTTTCGTATTATTTCATTTTTTAAATGATTTTAACTAATCGTTTATTAAAATTTTTGAATATGTCATTATGAAACAGCTAAATTCCTGAAATTCATTATATTTTATAATGAATAAAAATTATCTTTGTAAATTGAATTTATTCAAAAAATTCAAATTTGGAAATTTTATTCTTTCCCTAATATGAATCTTTATGAAAATAATTTGTTTGGATTTCTTAAATGTGAGATAATTTATTTTTCAGAAAATGCTTCTTTGGTAATTGTTTGTATAATTTGGACAATTTTTGTTTCCGTAACATTTTTCATACAAATTTAGCACCATTAATGTTAAAGTAAATTGATTTGAAATTTCTCATGACAGAATTTTCTTAGAACTTCTTATTTACTCATTACATAGTGTGGACGTTTTTAAGATGTTAAATTTATTTCCATAATTTGAATTGAAAAATAAAAAGCTTGTCTAATGAATAAATAACTATTGATCGAGTTATTGTGAAGAATACATCAGAACTGTTTTATTATAATAAAAGTTTGGATTTAAAACAAAATTTTGAGTTTTACAAATATTTTTTTTAAAATGCAATATTCAATTCATCCCATGCAAAGTTTTGAGACAGATTAAATTAATTATAAGTGACTTATAAAAGACTTTTCAAAATAAAAATTATGTTATACAAAAATGTGAAGAAATAATGTGAAGTGAGATCGTTTAACATCAAAAGGATTGATCAAAAGTTAAAAATTATTTTAATTGATAGATATGAAATGATATCAGTTCAAAACTAATTTTTAAAGTGCACTTGAAGTCAGCATGCATTAATTTACAGATCTTATAATCAGATTTATCATGAAATCATATTGAATTGGATTCTGTTGCAGAAGAGAAAGATATAATACCTTGTATTTCTAGAGTTTTAAACACAAATGAGTTGAAAAACTTAAGCAGCATAAAAAATAACTTATGTATCAATTGAGCTACTATTTATGCATTTAAATTTTTTTTAAATATTCAGAATGTATTTTTTATGCAATTCTATGTAAATAAACACATTCTTCACATTAGTCAAGTAACATAGAGCTCTTTTTGGATACTTATTATGAGCCAGATATTATATGTTATTAATAAAATCCCTTTTTCTACAATAATAGGCAGCTATAATGACATTATGGTTAATGTGTATCTGTAAGCATACTTTATATCTCGCTTGCTTTTGTGATTGCTGTTCTAAATCCATAAAAACTAACAATTATGGAATATTGTAGGATTTGGAATTGTGTGAAAAAATTTTTTATCGGGTACCACAGCATTTGGCACCAAGGTTTTCATTACAGTGTCACGCGTCTTTCGCAAGTTTAAAGTTGCCATGCAATAAAATAGGAAAATAAAATATCTATTTATTAATAAAACAATATAAAAAAAGATACAAAGATTGAAATATTTAGTTTTTTTTTACAAACTATATGAAAATTTCATTATTGGAGTCATTGATTAAAACATGTATGAAATAAAACGCAATAATTGGATAGGTCACAGTATTTCTCCCCTTAGTTCAAGTTTGTAGACCTTAACTATCTTCTAATTTAGCTATATTAACGTTTCTGCAAGATTATTCAATTAATTATCAAGCACAATCTCAGTTCATATCATATAGATTACTTTTCAAATCTCTCAGGATCGTATAGAGTGGTAAGTGAGTAATACACAGGCAGTAACCTAAATATTTAGAAAACAAATTTTAAATAAAAACTGAAGGCTGACAACAGATTTTTTCCTACACAGTGATTTTTCTAAAGAAAATTTTTCTACAGGTAGTCAGTGATCAAAACAGCTTTTAGAGGGAGTTTATTATTTTCCATTCACACAAAACCAAAAAGGGTACTATAACCTATAATTTTAACATAGTGCGTATGACGTCCGCCGAATACCAATTAATCACTGTACAACTCATTGAATTTCTGATAGTTGGAATGTCTCATCAACCCCGGAGCATAATGATTTTGCAGAATTCAAGTTGTTTAATAGTATATTATATAAAACGTGTGACTCTTCTGACTTTTACTCACAAAACACGAACAACTTTTGCAAATTAAAATCAAATGTAATCCAACAGATGTACCCTCTCGCTTACTACATGCACCTGTTAGATTGCCTCTGATAGTAATTACTGTGAATTGTTGACTAATCTAGATTGATTAAGAAAACAAATTTAAATTCATCATAATGAGAAGTACCGCTATTATTATGTGATAAGCAATTCACACTCTTTCGGACGAAATCATGAAAATACTTGCTTTGATCATAATTTTTTTATTTTCCAAGCCCTCTTTTCAATGTTTATAATTGCGACAATAACATAATTATCTTCTGTTAAGTTGTAGTTACACAGAATTACAAAACATAAATATTAATTTTAAGTAAATTGATATCAAATTTCAGAAAAGTATTTCTTGCAATCAGGAAATAATTCTGTAGGAATCATTAACAAAACTGCAAAGGCAACGTGAGTGTAAGCAAAAGTCATCTGTATGGTGGGTATAGCTCCGGATTGAAATAAAAAGAATGACTAAGACACTAAATTACAAACTTTTTTACAACTGAGTTCTATCATGAAATATAATTCAAATTCTTTGTTTGACCTCATACACTTAAAGAATTATTGGAAAACTGAAATAGAGGCACAGTGTGACCAATGAGGGAAGGAAGAATTCAGAATGAAGAAAAGTGTCATCTTTCACTTTCGGAAAGCCATACAAACTATAGGTGAACCAGTTAAAAAAAATTTGGTGGTGACTGAGCCAAGAGCATAGTTACAGAAGTGACCAATATATCATTCTGCAAGAGTACAAAGCTCAAAACCTTTCAGGAAGTGCCACTACTCAGCAAATATGTACAGCAATGGCAATATGATTTGTATTCTGTTTTACTGTGCCCATATGCATTGACCAAAAAGATCCATTCGTCCAACGTCCTGAATGTTAGAACTGTTTCGAAATTGATATCTATGACATCGCTTAGGTAGGTTCATTGTAATACAAAATCTGGATACTTCAACCATACTTTGCATCCTCTTTATGGATGAGAGTCGATTCAGTACAAGAAAGTCCTAAAGCTAGTTGTTTTAGCAAAGCATTGGGATACAGTTTCATCCCGGGTAACATCATAGAAAAAGATCGTCGTTACAATTGTCCTACAGTTTTTATCTGTGGCATTAATTTGCTAAACAGGCCTACTTAGCTTCATGACATTGATAGAAGTTCTGTAACTTGAGTGATCCTTTCCCTTTTAAATTTACATTGGACATTGGAAAAGTGATCTTTTCCAATGTTTCCTTATTTAAATTCCATAGAACGTAAGTGGGATGCCATGGATGACGCTTTGTGGTATATTTACATCCTTTGGAAAATACCTAACAACTAAAACCAATGTTGATTTCAGAATGACCACTCAAGAACTGTTAGACCACCTGGTAATGAATATGGAAAACCTATGTAAAGCAACAGAGTTAATGTACGGTAAAGGCATTACCCTTACAAAGAACCATCTGCTTATTGTTCTTTCTTGACAGATTATCATATGTAATAATGCTTTTTAGCTGAAGGCTATTTTGTTTGATTCCATACTGTATACAAAGTATTAATTTTTGCACAATTCTGCTTTCCCCATCATTTAAGCGTAAAATATTTCTTCTCATTTCTGAATTTTATGTCATTCAGATGATATTTTGATAATCTATAGCAAGAAACAACTGTTGCTTAAATTTGTACATTAATGCAATTATCTTTCAAAGATGTGTTCAGTAATTGTTTCAACTGATTTGGAATACTTTTCTTATATTGAAGTGACAATATATTGAAAGCATTTTAATCTCTTTTAAAAAATTTTAAATTAAAATATTTTAAAGTGCATATACTTTAATCGCAAATAATAGCATGAAAAAATATTTTCAAATCATTTAAAAATTATGATACCTGCTAATTATTTCATTCAAATAAGTCAAATTCTATGGTATTAAAAGTTAAAAATATGAAAAATAAACTTGAAGTATTATACATTTGTTTAATAAATAAGTCAAAGCTTTTTTTTCGAAAATCATTGAGAGAATTCAGTTTTAATGAACCATTATAAATATTTTAGAAAGAAGTAAAAGTAATGAAATAAACAAAGTTTTGTTTATCAATATTATAATTTTTAATTTTAACACTGCTAATAAACATGTTTAATATTTATTCTTTAAGTTAAAAATTAATATTTTATAAATATATACAAGCAATAATAAACTCAAACTAAAATTACATTACAGTATTTCTTTTAAAAAAAACAAGGAAAAATTGTGATAACGATTAATTTATGTGCTGAATGCAAACACAACTGATTATATTACACAACTGAAAAATACTTTGTCAAATCTTCAATAAATGGATTTCAAACAAAACCTAAACTCACTTTTAGTGTTTAGATAAGAAAATATGTTTGCAAAGTGTCTATTTAAGAAATAATAATTTTTTTTTATCTTCGAGTGATTCGAAAGAGATAAGATAGCCACAAAATATATCATAGAACAAATATCATTTTCGATAATTAGTATTCTGTATTTTTTCGATTATTATAAAAGATAAAGAATCGTCTTCAGGCTGTAAAATTTTTGTTAAGAATGTAGCAACAACAGACATTTTTCCTAGGTACAGGAAACATCTTAAAGAAAAGAACTGAATTGTGAGCAATAACAATTGCTTAAAGAGACGATAAAGATCTATTTTGAAAGAGTATTTTTAGTATTTTTTTTTATTCTTGTTTAAATACTCATGTATAACTCTAAGGCATGTTTTGAATTTTAAGAAGGATTATGACGTAAATAAATTGTTGTTAATTATCTGAAGTGTTAATTTCATTTTTCGACAATTTTAAAAATAATTGCTTTGTTGTAAAAACCATTTAAAGAGGAAGTTGAGTGTCAGAGCAATTAACTATCATTATGTGTATCAGGATAAATGAAACAATTTTTTATCTGGGTTTAAATATTTGCAAAAGAGTGAGAGTGAAAACAATTTATTTTTCCTTTTTTACCAATGAATATAATGTATGTTTGCTTACAACGGAAAATATTTAACTATTGATATCACTAAAAAAATGTAGTAATTTAAAATATTATTTCGATTTATTGTACATATGAATAATTGTAAATTAAAATAGTTATTTATATTCTTTGTATTCACTAATAAATAAATAGTTTCTTACATATAAATTTTATGTATTTTTGAGGAATGTTACATATGTATTTTTGTGGAAAGTTACAAATATATTTCCTGTACATATTTGTGCAATATTTATTAGTCTACTTCTTAAATGTGTTACATTAATATCACATTATATATCATATAATATATAGTAAACTTCTTAATCAATGAATAAAACATTTATTTTATGTTAGATTTGTATTAATTTATATATTTCTCATCTCTATAAATTTAATAGAATAGTGAGAAAATAAAGTACGTGTGCTATATATATATATATATATATATATATATATATATATATATATATATATATATATATATATATATATATATATATATATATATATATATATATATATATATATTTATAAACTGTGCACTTATGCACTCTGAAACTGTTTCATCAAAATTTTCTTGCGGTTAATTTATTTTTTTAAAATGTTTAATTAAATTTGGTCTTTTTTCGATATTTTATCGTCTATAAACTTTCTTAGCTTGCAAACTTTTTCAACAGTATATTTACCAATATATTCATTCGAATGATATTTTTCTGAATCACGAAATTATTACATAGTTGCTTTCTTTGTTTTCCTATTTTGAAAAATTTGAATTCCCTAATCATCTTTAAAAATTTCAAAATAAATTACTTAGTTTGATTAAATTCCTGGTTATGTAATCAAATTATTTTATCGTATTTCTCCACCATTGTTTTATCTCGACTAGAATTTGATAAGCAATATCAAATAGATCTCATTTAAAATGAATGAAAAATAAACTTTTTTTCAACTATAATTTTGTAAGAGATATTAAACAGATCTTAGTTAATTTGCCATTGATCGCGTAATTAATGACAAGAATTAATAATGTGATCAATGGCAAATATTTGTAACTTATCAAGAAACATCTATTACTATGAGACTGACTACTTAGAATAACACTTGTCAAGCGTGTTCTTATCTCAACATGGCAAACTTTAATTCAATCAATTGTAATGCTGATAAGAAAAAAGCTGGACAAATGGACTATATAATTGTATTGGTTTTCACTAAACTCCTATTCTGATAAAATTATTCAGCTTATATATTAATAATAATTATATCTATTTCCAATATAAAAAGACTGTTTTAAGAGGTAAATTAATCTTTTTTTAATATATAATGTCTTCTATATAAAATGTTCGGTTTTACCCACTATGTTTGTTTTACCACTATGTTTGTTTAAATATTTGGACGGGGAAGAATATTAGTATTGAATTGATAAAATAATTACACATATCAAAAGTTGTTATGTGGCTCTCATAAAAAAATAATTGGTTTTACACATAAAATATTAATAATTATGAAATAAATATGCAGAGAATTTATAGAAAATGATGATTAGATTAGTCAAAATTATCTTAAGCCCAAAAATCACGTATGGTACATTAGAGTTAAGTTTCTCTGCATGAATGGACTTCATACACGTATATAAATTTATGACTTTTGTGATAGTGAGTTGAATGGAAAAGGAATAAGCAAGTTACTCTTCATATTATATTACCTTCAATTGAAATTCAGAATTCTTTTTTAATACAAAATTATTTTTTCTTTCATGTGGTTTGCTTTATTTACCTACTTTAAAGGTCCCAAACATGTTATGGATTTTCTGTTTAATTATTCGTGATAACATTCCAACCTATAAAGTGAAGGTAAAGATTGGCTTCCGTTGCCGTTTTGCTGATTTTACAGTTTGCTCACAATGACTAGAGTTTTCATGTCATTAAGGCCTTACTTCTCTAGTCGAAATTGAAGGAAAAAATAAGTGTTGGCCACCCTGTCTACTGGTCAGAGTGCTTGACTGCGGATAGGGAGGTCCTGGGTTCGAATCCCGGTTCATGTATGGATGTACTTTCTCTCTGTATCCATCCTGTCTTTGTCTTTCTGTGTATGAATGAGGTGGGAATGGTTGCATTTCCTATAAACGGGTCCCTATATCATGTGTGTACTGTAGCAGTCGGTCTCCACACCAAATATGGTTCAGTATAAAAAAGTGGAGCAGCGCACCGCATATTGCCAGCCTAGCTGGCACAAGACGAAATAAAAAGTGAAATTGCTGCAGGTCATAGGTAAAGTTGAAGTTTGTTGAACGTGCATTTGTATTACATCACTTTATTTTCAGAAATTGATTTTTGAATTAATCTGTTTATGGAAACATTTCATTGTGAAGTGTTTTGACAAAAGAGTAATTTTAATTGCTGATTTAACTTGCATTCATCCACATTTAAAATATTTTACTAATAGATTTTAGTCATTCAGTTGTACCAGAGAATACAAAGTACACATATTTATAAATCCTGAAAAATTTCAATTTTAAAACATTCTGTCGTCTTATATGATTTGATATGAATGATTTTTTAAGGTTCATAAACACTAACACTGAGTTATATTGAATTAAAAGTTGCACTTTTAATTTTGTTATTGAAATGAACTAATGAAACTCATTTTCAAAATAATATTATCAAATGAAGGAAATCTGGCATAACTATGTATGTTGATTGATATCCTAAATGCTAAAAATCGAGAACCGTTTCACTTTTTACATATAACGCCCTGTGATGTGTTTAGTTAATTATGCTACATTCTGTAACATTTTCGTCATCAAGATTAAAATTTAGAGTTCACGTAGCTGGATTCTTCAGTCACGGGAGAGGCACTTTTAGATCCACTTTATACTGAGTCTAAGCATGTTTTGTCGCGCTTTTTCTACCACCGTTTTCGTCGCCCTGTTGAAGTTCTATTTCTGCCAAAGCTTGGGTGGGAAAATTTTTTGAATTGTTTGGGGCTTTCTCGGGAACATATGTATTTAAGACCATTTACTCGTTTTAGATTTTTTAAGAATTAGTGGTGGCATCATGGATCTGATCTTGAGGACCAGTTGGAGGTTTGAAACAACAAACAACAAGAAATGAAAGTAATTTTATCCCAATTCAAAAACGTCAATGCAGAGCGTAAACGATTTCAATGTAATATATTAAGAATTTGTCTATTTTCACTCTCTCTCTCTGTCTCTCTCTCATACACACAAACATATCGCGGTATTTAACAAGTGTTTCACAAAAATTTTAATGAAACAAAGTCTATCAATAATTATTGGGAAAAAATCGGCAAATGCTCTCGCTTATATTAACCTGGAAATTCGCTCTATCGAAGACAATCCACAACGCCTGAACAATAATAAAGTAATATTTTAAAATACACAAACAACACAAATAACTTATATATATATATATATATATATATATATATATATATATATATATATATATATATATATATATATATATATATATATATATATATATATATATATATGTGTGTGTGTGTGTGTGTGTGTGTATGTGTGTGTGTGTGTATGTATGTGTGTGTGTATGTGTGTGTATGTGTGTGTATGTGTGTGTGTGTGTGTGTGTGTGTGTGTGTGTGTGTGTGTGTGTGTGTGTATGTGTGTGTGTGTGCACAGAGAGAGAGAGAGAGAGATTTCTTACGTCTGGTAAATTTAGCTGTAATGCTCTGTGCTAAGAATAAAATAGTAAGCGATTAATATTATACACATGGAATCTCTTTGTTATATAATTTTATTTTCCATGTATCCATCTGTTATGTTCTTTTCTTTTTAATAAATCCCCAGAACATCAGCTGCAATGATTTTTCGATCGAATTTCTTGCTTTTTATGTCATCTTCATTGCCTGAAATAATAACATTAACAAAAGACATTGGCGATTTGAGGATTCCAAGCATGCTAATTTAAATACACTATTTGCGAGATTTATGTCTATTTGTTTACATTTTTTATAATAGGTGAATATTTTGTGATATTTGATTGAACAACAAAAATTTTATGGCTTTTATCTTAAGTTCAATCAAACCCCTTTTTATAAAACATTTCTAACTTCGTTATACAAGTAAAACATTACTAATTTCGTTATTAAGAGTCTTCTCAAATCATCAAATTTCCTGCTTCAAATATTTGTTTTCAAATGAATATGTATCAATTGAATTAATTATGCTAGTTTTAAATTGTTGTTTAGAGTTTTTTTCACAATTTGAATAGAACGCTTTATTATTAAAATTGCGGCTAGCACTTAAGGTTTTGAATTTATTTTACCTCATATTTTTATTTAACTCAAAATATTATCTTCTGTTTTTAGCATTTAAGAAAATGCATATACAATTCCATGCTTAAAGCTTGAAGTATATTTGATTGTCACTAATATATATTTGAAAGATAAAAAATCATTTTAAGAAAATTGTTTTATTATAATTTTTACTATGAATAATTCAAAGAAATGCATTAAAAAGTAAGTAAATTGAACAATTTAGAGTGAAAATAATAGTATAATTTTTCTTGTTTTCAAAAACATACATAATATTTATTGTTACTAAGCTTTATCTTTTTAGTGTTATGAAAACAACCAATTTCATTTAGATCCGTATGCATGAGATTATAGACAAAATGTTTCGCACCACTAATCATATTCTTATTTTTCTTATAGTGCATGATTTCAATCAAACAGTCATTTAAATTTTGATATTTTTACAATTTTATTCAATTATTTAAAAACTAACAATCTCTAATGGTTTGAATATCCATATTTTGTACCATTTTCATTCTATTTTATACTTAAATTAATTATTGGGACATACCTAAAATAGGCAGACAGATAGGACAAGAAATTCCGTGAACTGGATTCCCTATTTTTTCCTGTGAGTAAAACTATTGTATGGACCGAAATTAATAAAAGTGTAATCAATGGTTATCAAATATTCTTTGGTTTCGTGAGTATCTATGCTTTCAAGATATATTATATTATATTTCAATAAAAGTATATTTATTTTACAGTGTGAGATTCTTTGGTTAATAGCTACGTTATAATATCACGCGCAAGTTTAAAGTAATCATTAAAATGTTGATTACATGCATTTAAAATTTATTTTGTAACTAAACTAACAATTCGTTACTTAGTTTAGTTTCACTGTATAGCTTATTTAATCAATAAATTTATATGTAAGGTATTAATCTAATCAGCAGGGATTTTCAATTAATTTTAATTATTATTTAATTTATGAGTTATCAACTATATTTATTTCTTATAAATAAATGTTATCACTTTTAAAATAACACCCGAGTTAATATTTTTTAAATGTTTTGAATTCGTGTATTTTAAATTATTTCATATAATAAACCTAACAATGACTTAAATAATGTTATTCTACTCTATATCTTAATTATCTAATTGAATTCTATGTGAGACTTTATTTTTCCAGCAGAACCTCTTAATAATTTATAATAAATATTTAAATTTTTAAAGAAATGTATTAATTCAATTAAATAAATGTGTTTTCTTATTAGTAAGAGTTTTTGATAAATATCTAAGCCGTAATCATTTTGTATAAACTATTGTTTAAAACATAAATATTATCTAATTATATGCTCTATTATCATAACCTTATATTTTACTTAAAATATTAATATAATTGAATTGATATATATATATATATATATATATATATATATATATATATATATATATATATATATATATATATATATATATATATATATATATATATATATATATATATATATATATATATATATACATAATTGAAATTGAACTACTTAAAATGAATTGTCTAGGACACTATTAAAAGAGAAATTAGCTCGAAATAATTATATACTTCAACATGCATCAGTTTAAACTTTCGGCACATGTGCATTATAATCCAGGGTCTCAAATTTTGATTTTTTTTGGTGACGAAGAAATGTTTCCAAGATGGTGTAATTGTGACGTAATGCCGCGAAATTATTTTGTAATTATTTCGTTTTTGAAAAACTTTACGTATCTAAATATTAAATTTAAACCTGAAATTTAAAGAGAGTGAATATTTTTGAAATAATAAGATTTTAAGAAAAATGAAAAATTAGAACAGAAAGTTAAACATTAAAAAAATTTCAATGAAACATTAGAAAATACGAATATTTTCCTTATTCGTATTCGTTTCCGAAATTACTTACCACCAGGGAAATTGAACATGAATCTATAACTAAGAATATCTTGGTATTTAAAAACGATATTTTGAGCTACGGGCATAGTTAATTGAAACAATTTTGAAAAAAATAAATGTAAAACACAAAAATCATTATTTAAAGTAATGGAAAAGAACAATATAACCTGTAATCCATGTATCCAAAATGTCAAGCAAATTGTACAACACACACAAAATTCTTACGAATCTTCATCGTAAAAATTTCTAATAAATAGTAAAAATGGAACTACTAAAGTTTCCAATAATTGATTTTCAACAAAATTTTTATTGGACTTCATCTGTATGACGCAATAAAAATCAGATTACCAAATAAAAAAGAAAATCCGCCAAAAAATCATCAAACTCAGAATTTGGCATTCTGGATTATTCGGCACCTATTCCAAACTTTCAATAACTAAATTTTATTTAAAATAATTTCATTTCACTTCATGTTCTTTTACTAAAATATTATTGAAACTCTCGAACGTAGAGCATTTTCACATTTGAACACGAACTACTTTTAAAATCAAAAAAGTGACGGTTACTAAATAATACGGTTTACTTATTATACAGTTTGTTTTCAATCTTCAATTAATTTTATAGGCACTTCACTTAATAGAAACTATCTTTATGAATTGAAATACATAAGTCCTAATTATTGACCACTGAGCTTTTTTTAAATTGAATGTATGTAAAAACACTTTTATCTATAAAAAACATTAATATGAAAATTTAATTCATGAATTCTATATTGCATAAATATTCAAAATTTCTTACTTCATTTAAAAGAAAACAATCATGAGTTTCTTATTATGCATCATAGAAATTCCTTCACTGGGAAATGGAAATGTTGTTCACTGAAACGCAACAACTATCGTTGAAAATTCATTTAAGAACCAAAACATGAAGATTAAAATGTTTTGCAATACATTCACTCCTGCCTGATTTGAGCAGCAGAATGAGAAGATGAAATGGACTGGAATTTATTAAAATTATTCTTGACTGAAGTTTTCATCAGAAAATTTATTTTCATTTTTCTATCTAACTTCAGCCAATAATGCTAAATATTAAAATTTAATTTCAAATGAGAGAAAATGGTTCGGAATTTCATTCTTGGAATATGATTATAAAGAAAAATGCTCTCTTTCCTTTTAAAATATCATATATTCAATGTAAATTGATATATAGGAAAATATTACAGTCTATGGATTATTGCATTATTGAGTACCAATATAAGCATTTTATACATTCTTAAGCAAAAACTGTCCAAATTTCCACGATAAGGTAATTTAAATATATTATTCGGAAGGATGTCTTAAAAGGTGATTTTTCTCCTGATATTAATATACAAATGCTTTTTTGTTTGGCAGCTAAGATTGAATCCCCAAAAAGGATAACTAAGCAAAAAAGGCTATTTTTTGCTATTGAATTCTCTTCCTGCAATACTTTTAACATTGTTTGTTTAAGATAAACTGCTAATATGTGAAAAAAATCATAAAAACTAAGAAATATGCATATAGATGTTATTACATTCCTTTTTTTAAACTTAAGACAAGTATTGGATGTTGCATTCATTGCCTTATGAAGATCATAGTCCTTTTACTATGCATTGCTAAGCATTCATTCCGCAAAATGGCACAGTTAATTGGAATATCATCACTAAAATGTGTCCAATTAAATAAAAAAAACATCTAAAATTTTATTGTGATAAAAACCTTTTTTATGTATTTAAAAAGAAAAAAAAGTCTAAAAAATAACGAATGTAATATAGAAAATGCAAATGCAATTTCAACCCTTTATTTTTTAACAAACAAACAAACATGCATGGAACATTGGACCCCTTCTATTGTTGTTGTTGTTTTGTGCCAGCCAGACTGGTAATACGGGATGTTATGCTCCACTTTTCCAACTAAGAAATAATTTGGTGTGGAGCTCGATTTAATCGGTACACACTCGCGTTAGGTACCCGCTTATAGGGTACGCAACCATTCACAATCCATTTACTCGGAGAAAGGGCAGACACATGAGAGAGAGAGAGAAAGAGAGAGAGAGAAAGTACATCAATGCTCGAATCGGGATTTGAACCCAGTACCTTCCTATCCACAGTCAGGCAGGTTGGCAATTAGACAGAGTGATCAGCGTGCCTGCCTGTGAATAGGGAGATTGGAATTCCAGTGACATTATAGTAAGTTGTTGCTATTTGTAATAGACAGGTGGACGGTGACACCTTCTATTACAAAGAATGTAAAAGCTCATTGTTGATTTTTTATATGAATATATAAAAAATCAACAATGAGCTTTTAAAAATATTTATATTCCTCAAATTCCCTCAAAAGCAATTGCCTAAATTTTGTAATAAATTTTATTTAATTTAAACTATATGAACTGTTGACTGAATGAATTATTCAAATTATATAAAAATAGTAAGAGATCTGCACTTATATAATGTATTTACGTTTAGATTATCTTTCCTTTTAGATTATTTTTATAATAACTTTTTTTTAAAAAAAAATAGTTAATGTAATGATAAATAAAGATGGATTAAGTAAAATAAGTTCTATAAATATTCTCATCTGCATAGATATGCATCAAGTAAAACTTTGATGTTCCTAACAATCAAAATACAGGTTGGAAATAATATTCACAGGTGTGAAAATGATTTAAAATCATTGCATCCTCTCACTGAGTGACTTCCTTATCAATATCCGCGCCATTACTCTTCCCCAGCAGAGCGTGAATTTCGATTATATTACACACTTTTCCATCGGAAATCATCTCTGAAAAGCCCATCAAATACCCCTAATCGAATCGTAATGCGACCAAATAATAATCCGACCCCATGGAAAACCTAAAGGATGACTTCTCGTAGGGGTGAGGGGGGAATCGATTTCAACCATCTGTGCTCAGCTCTCCACCCCTCTCTAAAATCAACCCCATTCGTTCCTCTAAATTAAGTCCAAAGTTTGAGACTATGTCGCTACAACGTCTATAGTAATATGTGGGGAGAGAGTGGTAAGACGACGGAGTCGGGGTAATGAATGCGTACAGGATATTTCAATGGTCTCCATCGAAAACGAAACCGCGAAGATCACTTTAATTGGATTTGTAAAGGCATTAGTCCTGGTGTGCGAGCGGTGGAGGAGACTGCCCTGGAAAGGTTGTATGTGTGGGTGTGTGGGGTCCATCGGAATATATTTATCAGCTGATGCCGAGACGAATGAATGGATAGGTAGATACTCCGGGGAGTTGAGATGTCGCATTTCATTAGTTCCTTAGGTGAGATATAATTTATGCTGAGCAAGTTACGCTAGCAAAGATCGAAAACGTGATGAATTTTCATCTATTTCGTGCTCGATGGCTTGCCTCTATATATCTTTAGGAGAAATTTATGTGCCTTCTATAAATTTAAGGGAAATATTGGTTTATATGTCATTAGAACAACCCATGGTAATGATCCACGTATGAATGTTTACACCAGGATGACAAATGGAATTTTAGAGAGTTCTGTGAAATGCAGTAATGCTATTTTTATCATTGGGGAATTTTAATTGCGTATGAATATATTTATTCACTTATCACATTAACTTATAACAACATAATTTTATTTTAATTTAGGCACCAAATGATATTCTTTCTCTACTTGTTGATGAATAAATGAAATAAAACTAACAATGACTTTTTACAGAAATGAATTAAAGTAATTCATTGTCTTTATATTATTGAATAATAATAATACAAAAAATTAGTATTCATCTGTAAAATCAGATGGAAATATATTTGCGCTTTATCTTTAAACTAAATAATATAACATTTCACATTAACTTAGTGAAATCAAAAACTAATATCATCATTTTTACCACCTATGGTTAAAGTTGATTTAAGAATATCATTAAACTGTATAATATAATCACATAAAATGATCACAGATAGCTACGCTTATTACGAAACAAAAATTATAAATGGAACATAACATTCATAAATCCATATTCCCTATCATAATGACACCACAATAATGTCATATATTGTCGTTGTCTTGTGCCAGCTGCACTACTTTTCAACTGAACCATATTTTGGTGTGGTGTCTGAATTCCTCAGTACACACATGCCATAACTGACAATTTATAGGATAAGCAACCATTCACAAACCATTCATAAAAGGAAAGTTCTCGTTACTGGTGTTCTTTTAAAATTATTTAAGAAATTGA
>CM057811.1:72921967-72954467 GCA_030067965.1 Latrodectus elegans | reverse complement strand
TTAATTAAAAATGCTTGAATATAATTTATAAAATATACAAATTATTTCTTTTATTATATACCAGCAATAATTTTAATTGTTCTTTGTTGTTAGTTAACTCATCAATTCTTTTAAAACAAATACATTTTCTATTATATATCTCATTGATGATAGTTATATTTTTTCATTTATAAATAATAATGATAAATAGTAACCATGTATCAATTATTATAATGAGCAATGTAAACTATCACGGAGTAACATTAACATTTTCAAAAGATATGGGTCGGAATGTAGCAACTAATACCAATTGATCTTTAAATTTTGAATTACCACAGCTCATTTATGAAAGGAGAGAAGCAAAAATGAGTCAAAGAAGCAAAGCAATGTAAATTCAGAGAAAAATTATAGGTTTTCATTAAACTTCTTAAGTATTCTGATTATATCTTGTGTAAAAATAGTAAAATTCCTATATTAATGATTAATTTCTCCATTTATATCAAATGCATAAGTATTTTTCATAAAGATTCACCAATGGTCTAGTTAAGAAGCTATACTTTTGTGTCAATATAGTTCTTGGCAATATTGATTATATTTTTATTATATTCCATTTTACAATAACTCTAATTATTAAATTAAATTCCTATTCCATTTGTCAATGTTTTTAATTTAATATATTTGTATTCATTATATAAATTTCAAATGTATAGACTTTGATTTCTATATATGTAAATCGCAATTTCATCAGTTTATTCTATCAAAAACTGTAGACATATAGAGTTACTTGTTAAATACACAGAACTATTAAACGATTCTAATAAGTCATTATTTTTATGCTCAAATTGAATTTAATTCACAATTTTAAAATGTGTTATAAGTGAAATACTTAACATCCATTTTTATTCCCAATTGCAATTTAGTCATTGTAATTGTATGCTATTTAAAATATTTTTTGACTAATCTATGTATTGTATTTTATACATTATTTAAAATGATTCTCTATTTTATCCAAATTATGATTTCTACTGAGAATTTTAAGTGATGTAATATTCTTTCCATATTTAAGATAAAAAAACAGCTAAAAAGACAAAACCAATTTTAATGTTTTTGATACAAAGAATTTAGGTATTTAAATTATTTTTTTTTAATGTTCAGCTGTTCTTAGGCTTTGTCCTGTTAAGCTCTATAATTGGCTAAGTGATGGCTTCTCATATAGTGCAGCAACCAGAGGATGTGTCATCCTCACCCCGTATGTGAAGTGATTAAGACAGGCACTCACAAAGAGAGAAAGAATCATCCATGCCCGAACCAGGATTCGAACCCGGGACTTACTGATTCGCAGTTATTTACGCTAAACTCTCCACCATCGGCATTTAAATTACTTTAAACGTTAAAATAATCATAAATAAATTTGGAATAAAATTGTGAAGAATAAAAAATTAAATAAAATTATTGCGATTTATCGGGAAATTTTAAATTTGAATATTAATAGTATAAATAACAATTGTGAAATGTAAAATTCATTTGTAGTTTGCAGAAATTTTTGTTTTGAAATTAAAAAAAACTTATTTTTATGTATCATTAATTTTTTTAAAGTTTTTATATTAAAATATAATAAAGCAAAAAATGTTTAATTTTCATTTAAAATTTTTGTTGATATGTTGAAAACTGTTTTAACAAAATACTTTTTTATAGAATAATGCATACAGAAATAGTTTTTATATAATGCATACCGAAATTTTCAATAGAGATTCCGAGAATGTTACTAAAACATGAGATATTATAAATCTAAATTAATTATTATAAAAAATTCATGTTTTTGCTTAAAATCGCCGGCGTGTTCTTTCGTTTTAGAAATGCTAAACATTAAAAAAAATTCTACGTTAAAGCTAATTATTTTTTTGTACATAAAATTCTTCATACATAAATAATTGCCAGTTTTAAAAAAAATAAATTTTTTTTTTCCAATTTCAAATAAAAAATTTCCTATATACTAATATTTTTGCAATATTAAATTCATATGCTTTAATTATTCGCAGGTTAAAATCCTAAAGCACATTTTATACTAAACAAAAGTTTGTCTTTCAAAAAACTATCCTACAACATTTTCATGTTTTGTGTAAAAACCACCTGAGTGGAAAAAATTACCATGAGTTCTAACACGATGACATGCAAATATATACTGCCTTGAGGTTATGTTGAGCAAGATCCCATTTTATTCCCTAAATTATTTCCTAAGAATTTCTCTATATGGAGAAGAAACAGAAAATAAATTTCAACTAGTCGGAGAATGATAAGACTCACCAATAATATTAGCTATACGCATAAATTTTAATAAGTGTTGACACGTGTCTCATTCCTTATTGGATCTATCTAGAAATTGCTTTGCTGCCAAAGTTTTAAGCTACTGATCACCTTTCAGTTTTACATTTCGAACAAGAAAATCGATTTCGGTTTCAGGAAGATATGCTAGACATTGACCAGTATCGGAAAACAAATATTGTCCTCCGGCTGTTTCGACAGTCTCCCAATTCCTAGTTTCGGAATTGAGACCTGTAATGGATGAATACAAAGCTGATGTGCTGGTTCTGCTTTTAGATTTGATTATTGACGACCATCATTCATTATTGGCGAGGGCTATGCTCATTAGTTAAATGTCGACAACAACTCCAGTATTGTAAGTTGTCCATCAATTATCTGACGCCAAGGCAAAACTCCTATTGTAGATTGGTACCGCGTGTCTGAGAGTCTAATTTTGTTAGGATAGCCACTGCATTCGTGGAATTTTATTCCATTACTCTGGGTTCGTATCCTATATGAAGTTAAATTAAAGGGAAATATATCCGATTTATGATGCAAATGAGAAATTTATTGAAATTTTTATCGATAATTTTTCGAGAAAATATGCTTATACGTGTTTCTAGTATCTCTCTTTTAGAAATTCCCATATGTAATGTCTTCCCAAATTTTGAAGAAGTTTGATGATAAAAATATAAATTATATATACAAATTATTATATAAAAATTATACTGAAACAGCACACATAAAAAATATTTTTCAGAAATAAGATTGATAGATACATAAGCATAATAAATAATCATGGGTTACAAATGCTATCCCCAAGGATGCAGTTAGATGTAAATCCTTAATATATAATCTTCATTATATATTGCTTGGTTTTTGAGAATATTTTTGCATATTATATAGAAAACCTTTTCCTCAAGAGCTCCCAAACCATGATAAGTATGATATATCTCTCCAAAAGATTTCTTGCCAAAATTAGGGTTCTTTGTTTTTCATTATTGTGTTGCCAAATTGAGTTTTTTTTTCCTTCGGATTTTTTTTATTAAGTTTTTTTCTCGTGTTTTAAGTCATTTTTGCTTCATACATATAGTTTTTTAAGTGTCAAAGGCGTTTGAGGTTTTTGTTCAATGTTTCAATTTTGTGGACTTCCCGTTCAAAAAACATACGTTTAGATTGGCGACGAAAGAAGTCACAAATTTGGCCGATTTGGGGGGGGATATATCCTAATAGTGCCCATCCACTTCATGTTCAGTTTAAAATGTAAGGAGAATTAATTTTTTTTTTAAATTTCATAGTGTTACAGAATTTTTTTATTGCAAAGTACACATTGGAGCTATATGCTAGAATGCAAAAACAGAATTCCAAATTTGTAATTGAAATATTTTTATTAATAATCTCTTTCACTTTTTAAGATTAATGTCTTGCTTAGACAACCTCATTTTTAAACAATTTTATCATGCTTTATTATTTGTACTGTAAATACTAATTATTTAACAAATGTTGGTGTAATAATAAATGAAAATAATGGTACATAACTATCTAGTCATAAATAAAGTTAATGTTCTTTGAATGGATCGTAATTTTATTTTAACAGATATCTACCTTGTTTGCGTTTATACTTATAAATTTTAAATAATATGGTTAAAATTAATTAAGATTTGCTAATGTTTAAATTTTTATGTAAATTGAGAACAAATGATATTAAAGTATTATGATCTATAGACATCTATATGACATGAAATTTCTAAAATAATTTTTTTATTTTATAAATACATAAAATCTCTACACTTTATTTCATAGAACAGGGTTTGTTAGTTCATTATTTCTTTAATCTTATGATTTATTTTTCAATTTAAGTGTTTACAAGTTCACATAAATATTTGTTTTGTAACTGAACGATATCCCTTATGTAGGAGCACTTAAGATTGGATTTACATAGAAATTTTTATATTTTTCTAAAAACAATTTTGTTATAAAATTCTTATAGTTGTTTTTCACTGTTAAAGTAAAATGTGTTGGTAGAACTATATGATTTTCTCATGAAACTGTTAAATTTGCAGAACAAATTCTGCAACACATTTACTGATTATAATATGTATAATAGCACGTATGCTGCATAATATATAATGTGAAATTTGTAACTATGAGAAATCCTTAGTACGGATAATTAATTTGCTACATTTTCTGACATACACATAGGCTAATACACATTAATTTGATGTTTAAGTAGACTTAGTAAAGTATAAGATAAATTAAATCCATATAACTTGCATTTCATTACCAATATCCAAGTGTAAATAAAAGTGCATTTAATAAAACATTTATATATTCAGGTCAAATACATTTGTAAGATTAATTTCGTATATTCTTTGCGGCACACTTTTCTGTATGCTATGTATCCACAAGTTTTATGTTGCATTTTTTAAAGTTTTGAAATATGAGAGTGAAAGATTTCCGCATCCTATTTCATCCCAACCTTATGTCTTCTTCATGGTCGTCCACAAAAGAGTCTGCGGGAAATATCCTGGATTCTGAGACCTTGGTGTTAGAACTGCCAAATTCACACATGGGGTTTCTTCGATGCGAAAAGAATAAAAATTGCCTGTTTTTGCCGCATGTCACTCTTGGCTTTGTTTTGACCGAATGCGACTAAAGTACTGAGCTTCACTATCCACCATTTTTGTTCACACATAAAAAGCTTATGCTACTAGAAGAAAATAAATTTTTAAAATTTACCAAAATATTTCAAAGATGCTTAAATGATATCACCATTTAATAAATCGTTTTTAAGCTTTTAGGAGAAGGACATTTTAATAATGCCACTTAAAGTAGCTATTAGAAATATCCACAACACATTCATAACTATGTGCATTTTTATGCTATCAAATTTCAACAAATGTGTGTACGATTTTTTACTTTGAGGGTTTATAAATTTTGAATATGTACTCAGAAATATAGGGAGAAAAAAATTATAATTTCAATTAAAAATTTAATTAAAATTAAATTTTAAAATAATGTTTAGGTGAAATGTGATTGCAAAATAATTTATTCAAATTACTCTAATTATTAGAGATACATGAAGAGTTAATATCTTCTAGTATAATGTATAGTAAATTGTGTTTTCTTAAATTAGATACTACTTAAATATATATTGTATTGATTTAACTATTTTAAATTTGGACTGCACTATCTTTTAAACACCATATTTTAACTTATTTTACACGCGCTTCAAAAATAAAAAGAAAGCCATCACTCTTATTTCATTTTTTTAAAAATAATTATACTCTATTTCACATTGTGAAATTCTAAATAATTATTTTTAAAGAAATGTTAGAATGTCTTTATTGATAATTTTGTTTTCTTTTTCTGAATTTTTAACGTGTATTCAAAAAAAGGTATTTTAAAGTTTAGTATTTCATCCTATCTAAATAGAAAATAAGTAAGATTATTAAGTACTTAAGTACTGAATTTTTTTTTCTGTTCTAGAAGATTGTTTTGTCATAACTATAATTGAAATCATAACATATTTTTGTTTCAAAGTAGGGTTACTTTCACTGGTTAATTGAAAAAAAATGAAATTTTTCAATATGGCGCAAATAATATTTACAAAGCTAAAAATATTAATTACTAATTTCCACAATTTACTCTCTTTTATATGATTCCTTCAGCTGTTTTTGAACCATTTACTTAGAAAATTACGTTTTCAATTATTTTTTTATCAGATTTTCAATTTTCTTTCTTTTTATTAGTTTGAATTGAAATACATTATTACTATTTTTTTAATGTTTATAATATTTCAATTTATTTTTTTTAGAAATTTTTATCATTCTGGAAATTTGGATTTATTTATTTGCATTTTAACTAAAGTTAAATTTGAATTCTAGAATAAGAAATGCATTTAAGTTGAAAAACATCGTATACTTCTATTTAAATAAATATTAAATTTTAATCTAATTTTTGTTATATAAAACTGAAAAAGCTGTTCTTGTAATGACAAAAAATTAATGAACATTGGAACTATATAGTTTCTGTATAGAAACTACATAGTTTCAATGTTCATTACTTTTTTGTTCATTTTTAAAAGCGTTTATTTATATAAATTTACATGCATATTTCACTTATATAAATAAAAGCATTTAATATGTAACAATTATTAAAAATTGATGTATTTTAACTATTAACATTTAATAAAAAACAATTAACAAAAGTATTCAATGTAAATATATTCAATATAAGATAAACTTCAGTATAAAATATTTATATTAGAAGTATTCAGCAAGTACTGTTCTAAATGAATCAACAGAGCAATTTTAATTGCAGATATAATAGGAAATTTAATGTTGGTTTGGCTTTCAAAAAAATGTTTTAGCTAAATGTCGAATATGGAACAATATTTATATGCTATATATTTTTATTTAAGTTCCAGATATAATTTTTATCTAATTATTATACATATTTTAATTAATAGAATATATAAATGTTTTTTTCGTCACATTTTTTATTGCCTCAATCTTATATTCAACATTATTAGAAAATGTGATGATAAATATTCTTCTGTTTTGTAAATTCTAAACTTCTTTTTATGTGAACAAATATTTTATCAATCAAAATTAAATACTTAATGAGAATTATTCATTAATAAGTATAACAACATTTATATTTGGATAGTATAAAAATGGTTCGACAAATAGAAAAAATATTCTAGGTGCTTTAAAACATTATTTATTTAAATCTTCCATTCTCCGATTTGATTAACTGTTGCAAAATTTGCTTTCTGCAAATTTTGCAACAGTAGGAAAATTTCTGAATATTAATTTTTAAAAACTATACAAACAATTATTTTAATTCATCATACAAGATTTGTATTATCTGTATACCAAATAATTTATGAAATGTACATACGTATCCCATTTTTATCTCACTCATTTTTTCCATTCTGCTGAAACCTAAATATTTTAAGGTTCATAAAAAGATAATATTAAGTATGAAATTGGTTCTAAAAAGATTCTAAAATAATATTATCGAATGCTAAAAATTATTTGAAAAATAATAATATTTTTATATTATTTTTAATATCCGAATTTTTTCTCCGCATTTATTCATGATGTATTTACTTATCAAACATTTACAATATTCATAATTTTCAGATGTGGTTTTGTAAATCTATAATTTAGCTCATATGTTAATTTATATAATTTCAATAAAACTGCGTTTTCATATGATGTTGTCGTGCGTTATATTTTAATGTAAAGAAATTATATACCGTAGAAACATCTTCATAACTTAATATGGAGAATTACAATAAATATATTTATTATAATTTATTTGATGAAAATCTCTTTTATTTTTAATAATTTAGTAACATTTTCAAAATTTATTTATCACGTATAATAGTTTCTTCTACATGTGCATTAGTAAAACATTTCCCTTGTAACCTAACTATAAAATTTTTAATAAAAATAATATTTTGCATTTTATAAAATATAAAATTTAGGAATATTTATAAGAAATCAAGTTTTGTTTATAGTAATAAGACGTATAGATAAGTTCACAAAGGAGTTTACGTACATTTTGTAATAGTTTAGCACTTATTTGGAATATAAATATTGCGAAGAAATAAGGGAAAACGAAAATCTAATTTTAATAATAATTTTAAATCCAACATATTTCTATTTAAGCAATTAAACAAGATTTCTAGGAATACATTTTTAATAAAAAATAATTTATAAGATATTAATAATATAATTTTTATTTAAATGAACTTAAATTTCAACTGAAACTGAACATAAAATAAAATATGACAGCACAGAATTTTCATTGAGAATATAATAAGGATCAATAAAGTCAGTGTTGCGTGTTCACGTAATAGGATTTAACCCGATGCACATGAAATATAAAAAAACTGTGTAATTTATATTTACGAGGGAAAATATATTATGTTATAATAAGTATACACATATATTTATCTCAATTAGATCTATATTTAACTGAAAACTTTTTATACAATGACATAAAGTAATTAATATATGTTTCTAAAAATAAATTATAGTAACTAAATTTAAAAATTAAAAGATTATGTTATATATTTATAAATATTTTTAAATTTTATGTAGTTTGGTTTTTATAAAATAAATTAGTATATGTATATAACACACACATACATAATTACTAAATAAAAAATAATTGAATATTAAGATTATGAAAATCGTCTAAAACAATTATTTTTAGACAGAAACAGCGAAGAAATAAGTTCAGAAAAAGAAAAAATTATTCTTTGGAAAAATATGAATTTGTAGATGAAAATAAATGAAAATAATTCATTCGTATATAATAAAACAAAAATTTATTTTTAAATTCAATTGAATTTGATTGTACTTAAAAATTTAATATTTCTCAAAATATTAATGTGATTTCACAATTATCTTGAAATAATTTAACTGAATTCTTTTTCCAGATTTCATCTCAAAAGAAGCATAATTGCTTCATTAATAATGTAAACAATTACTGAACAGGAAATTAAATTTATTCACAGTGAAACAAACATGGCGCTGAGACAACATATTCCTCCTAGCACTATAATGTCAGATCAACATTATATTTTTCGCTAAGTCGTTTTTCAAGATAAATTCCTTTGACTTTAGTTTGAGCAGGCCGGAGATTCTAAATTTCCTTTTGATCCGAAGGAGCGTTTGAAAGAAAAACAAAAAAAATATATTTTTGCTCTTTCCTCAGACAGTCTTAAGGCGCTTTCAGATTCATTGTCTGAAATATATATACTATATATATATATATATATATATATATATATATATATATATATATATATATATATATATATATATATATATATATATATATATATATATATATATATATATATATATATATATATATATATATATAGTTTCTTGGGCATTTGAGTTCGGCGAAATATAAAAATAATAAAACAATTTCTATATACTGTTGATGTCAACAAATATTTTGTTTTGCATAAAAAAGTAATTTACTTTAATATTTTCCCAAATTGTTAAGTTGTTGCGATAGAATTATGAATTTATTGATGTAGTTATAATAATATTCTACGAATCAGTATTATTTTTACTAGCTTCATTTATTAAAATGTCATTTACTGATGAATTTTAACATCTCATGGAGATAAATGCTTATAGTATTTCGTAAGTCTAGACATCATGTTTAATAAGTATTTCCCTTCACATGTTAAAATTTTATTCATAGTTCTACGTTCATTATTTACTCTTGAATAAACAGTTCCACGAATATTTCATTCGAAATCTTCATTCAAATACTTTCTACATTAAAAAAAGGAAATGAAATTTAAAAAAAAGCATTAAAAAGTTTCATAAATGTTGTAATCCTAAAAAATTTAATTGGTTAAAGACGGCATCTGTTAAACAAAATTAACGTATGGTGCATAAGTGAACTGCATGCGTAATTTTAACGTATAATTTGGTTTTTTTTTAATATTTTCTAATATGTCAAAAAGACCCTATAAGTGCATAAAAAGCAATTTTTAATTTTTAACATATTCAGAGATATTTGATTAAAGTTTCATTATCATCACAGTCATATTTTGAGGAATGTTTAAATGCCAGACAACTATAGCATCATAATAGACATGAAGGATGGTAAAATAGCTAAAAATAATCCAAATTAAATATATCATTTAAAAAAAGACTAAAATATATGTTGTTAATTATAAAATTTGAATGTTGAAATCAATTTTTACATATATATATATAAACAACTCATAAAAATCCGTGTAACACCAAAATTGCATATAATTGAATATTTTTATCAATCTCAGTAAAGTATTACCAGGTATTATCTTGTCATATGATGTTTCCTTTATATAGAATCCAACAGTATATGTTGTCCATAAGAATGTTTCTGATTAGATTCCAATCCGATTAAAATTAATGCAAAAATAATAACCCCAATACAATTTTCTTTTTTTTACATTATTTATATGTAATCTGAGAATTTTATTCTTATTTACTTTGAATACCTATATATATATATATATATATATATATATATATATATATATATATATATACATACATATATATATATATATATATATATATATGCATATATATATATATATATATATAGGCATATATATATATATATATATATGCATCTATATATATATATATATATATGAATAAATATATATATATATATATATATATATATAATATATATATATATATATATACATATATATATATATATATATATATATATATATATATATATATACATATATATATATATATATATATATATATATATATATATATATATATATATATATATATATATATATATATATATATATATATATATATGTACATATATATATATATATATATATATATATATATGTATATATATATATATATGTATATATATATGTATATATATATATATGTATATGTACATATATATATATATATATATATATATATATATATATATATATATATAACATACATATATGTATGCATATATATATATATTATTTTTAAAATGAATGCGAGTATATCGTTGGTTATTTGATGGAAAATTATATGATGTAAGCCAAATATTAAACACCATTGTTGCTCAATGATAACGATCTGGTTAACATTCAACATTATTAGGAAACATTTTTTTTTATTTTTAAATCAATTTAAACTTATGCAGTTCGGCATACTCTGAAAATTTACGCTATGTAAAAAAATAATTTTCTATAAAACTTAAAAAAGTTGAGTAACTAAATAATCACATTTTTAAAAAGAATTTTAAATTATAAATTGAAGAGCAAACATAATAAATTCAGTTGTAAATGTTGGAAAAATTAGAAATATCATAATTTTAAACATTGACAGTGTTTCTTCAATTGTGTATATTAAAAAATGGTGATATCGAGATGTTTTGATTAATTTCGTTTAATAAAATAACTGAAGTTTCAATACATAATGCAGCCTAATGATTTCTTCTGAATTCTGAAAAAGACTGTAACAACAATGCGTAGACTGTAACAACAATGCGACTGTAACAACAATTCGACTGTAACAACAATGACTGCGACTGTAACAACAATGTGTATTATACACAATAAGTCTTATCAGTTATATATAACTGTATTTTATTCTAAAATGCACAAAATATTTATTTTCTACTTTTACTTCTAAAGAGGAAACCTATAATGCATGTTATGAGAAGACTAAACTATGCTTAAATTATATTATATTTAAAATTAATTGAAATTATAAAAAAAATTGATGAAATTATGAATTAAATATTTAATATTTGGATTCAATTATCTTTAAATACATAAGGAAAATTTTTGTTTAATTTTAATTTTGATAATTATTATTATTTTTTAAATTTCATTTCCATTTTTATTTCGTAACTTTGGCTTAAAGGAAAAAAAAACATTCGCAAATGTAATTTTTTGTTTTATATTTTTGGCTTAGCTGTGAATAATCAATAAAATAAATGTGATCCATTTTCATTATTTTAGAATATTTATTTGCAGTCTGTTAATTTGGAACTAGATTTGAATTTCTTTTTCAAAATAAGTTGATGTAAAAGTAATCATATATTATTTGCTTAAGGTATTTTTCTCTTTTTTAAAGCAGTAAATAAAAATTGATTTCGATTTTTGTTAGAGGTGCTGATGCAATGCAAGAAAGTTTAAAATAACTATGTCAAAATAAAATAAAAAATTTAAATTATTGCAAACATTTAAATAGCCCGAATCATTATTCAATATCATAACTTTATTTACAAAAACAATGACATATAAAAAAATGTATTATATCATAAAAGATGAACGAAATATTATGGTAATTCATTCCTTTGTGATGATCTTGGAACACTTCAGGATAATATACTTTAAATATAGTTCCCACAAAGGCATATCGTGCTCATTTTTAAGTTTTGATAATCATTGAAAGATATTTACCGCGCCTCCAGTTGTTTAGTTAGAAAAGAATATATCTGAATAACGGTATCAGCATATAAGGTAGAAAATTTTCGAAAGAAGAAAACACCTTACAAAACTATTAAGCGGCAGAGTTCTTTGTTGGGCAGCCATAACAGATATTCCATTATTTGATGTAGGCCTTAAATAAAAAATGCAATTCAAATAAAAAAAAGAAGCGAAAAATGAACAAAATATACAAACAGCGAAGCGGTGGTAACAAAAGGTTGAAAAGACAAGATAGGTATGCGGCTAAGGAACCAGCATCTTTGAAGAGGAGAAATAATAATAATAATAATATATAAAGAGGATAAGAAGCAAGGGGATCTGAAAAAAAGAGAGATTGAGCTGTCAAAACTCACAATGAACCGTTCAGCCGGAACTATAGAGGCGGCCGTAAAGAACTTTTTCTTTTAGGTGATAAATCATCTTCTACTTTTATGTTTTATTCTCTGGTGAGTTGATTGTTCCTTCCTGACGCTTCTTTTAATTTCTCAATGCCTCCCTCAGAACAATCAACAAAATGTTGAGCCTACTACAAAATCCGGCATTAGAGGGCACGTTTCGCGGAAAGAAAGAAAAAACCTCAAGACAACCTGTAGAAAACTAACAAAGCGACAGCGTTCTGATGACAAAACAGTGAAAAATAAGAAGGATGATGCAAATGAATTGAGGAAACATATATCTTTACAACCACATAAATATGTAATGGTATATATTTGGAAGATAATAAATTTAAGGTAATAGACTTAAGTTATTTCATTGAACAGTGGATTGCTTAACTATAATTGTAACTTTTTCCTTGCCAGCTTTCAGTCTTAAGCAATTTGTCCTTTTATATACATTACTATTTTAAATGATTTTCTCGAGGTTAAATATGTAAATTAAATTACTGTAAAAAATATTGAACGATATTAAATTTTTCTATATTTTGTGTTTTACAAATTCCTTATTTCTGCCTTATAATTCAATGATATTTAATAATAGAAAGGGTGTTTTTTTTAAACATATGTTCCATTCTGTGAGAAAATGCTTATGCTATTTACATGCACTGTAAATACTAGTTTTATTTATAGTGCATTTAAAACAGCGTGATTTCTTTCCTACTTATGCATAAAATTAGCTAGGAATTAAATAAATATGAGAGGAAAATATTATAATGATCCTTTGGATGTGTGTGTGTGGTTATTATCACTTGGTGATTTCGTGATGAACTAATCAAACTCCCATTTTTAATTTCGAAGAAAATGTGTTTCATTCAAGATAATTCCGCATAAATCTGTATTCTTTTTACTAAATAGTTCATGTTTGCAAATATTTTAACACTCATGCTTTCACAGAAATTTTCAATTGCTGTGATCAATATAAAAACAATTATTATCTAATATGTTGCGCGAATATTATTATAATATATTAGTATTAATATTTCTATAATATAAACTGTTGATAATTTAATGAAAAATGTAAATAATTTCTTTTCACATAAATTTAATTATGTAAACTTCCTTATAAGATAGGATTTAAGTTAGTTTCAAATCTGTGACATCTTTTATTAAGCCAGTTGAGGTACGTGGTTAAAAATGGCGGCTGACAGAATTTCATTTAAAGCAAGCTTATCTCTTTCCTCTTGTATTTTCCTTCCGATCTTTCCCATTCCACTCTAGATAGAGAAATTTAGGGAAAACATTTTGAAGAAGCGCTTAAGCCGCAAGCAGTTTTAGTGCGAAATAGCGTTTAGGTTATTAAAGGAAGTAAAATGAATAAAAGTAGCTATAAAAGAACATATAACCAGCACAGAAGTGGGGGGCACACTAAAGTTATTAATCTTCAGTAGGGTCGTCATTTGTGTCAAATCCCCCAATTCCTGACGCCCTTTGTGCCCAAAATTTTACCCGGGGTGTGGTTTTTATTGTGAAGTGCTATAAATAAAAAATAGAATGTTGTCGTAAGTAATTGGTTTTTCTTAATGGAAACTATTTCTTTACATACAAAACTATGCAGAGAAATTACAAATGCTAGTAGCGATATTCTATTCGGAATATTTTGCTGATTAATGTTGATAAAAATGAACATTTATTTTTTTTTTTTTGTTTTGCGTCCTAACTATCATATTGATATTTTATTTAAGGAAAAAGTAAGGAATAAACATTTTAATATATTTCATATTTTGTATATTAAAAGTACGTGATTTAAAAGCATGGAATCAATAAAAGTTTGAGGAAAGATAATATATTTGTACAAATTAAAAGTTCTGAACATTTTTTTAAATTATTAATGATTTTCCAAGCATATGAATAGATTATGTAAAGTAACATAATATATCAGTCATTTAACCTTAATTAATATAATTTGAGCTGTAAAAGAATTTCAATGATACATGCATATCTTGTTATATCGTTGAAATTCTTTTATAGCTCAAATTATAGTTTTAACAATTATATATTAAGTGTTCACAAAATAAGTTAAGAATATTTCTGACAATATTTAGCACAATACTAGTCTTTATGATACAATTTTTATAAGAAAATAATATATTAAATATAATGTTATTTAATGTAATATTTTTTCTTAAAATGGTAAAAATACAAATATTTAATTATTTATAAGTTGTCATAAGAGTAGTAAATTCTGACACGAAATTTTATATGAACTGCTTCATTAACCTGTATATCAAACCGGTTAATAAAACAAAATAGAATTCCTTTTTACTTTTAAAATTTTACATGAGTACAAAGCATATTATAAAAATTTCGATTTAAATTTTAAATTATAGATTTAAATCCAAATTTTACTATATATGATGTGAGCAAGCTAAAAACCTGATGAGAAATTTAACTTACCTTATATATTTCATTTTGAAATTAACTATCATAAAATAATAATTAAATACTTATTTAAATTAAAAATATTATATTTATTAATAAAATATCATTCTTCAATGAATACAAGTATTTAAACATTAAATTCCTAACATACAAGAAAACAAATATCATATAATGAATAACATAAATTTTTAACATTTTAATTCTAAAATACCTTAGAGAGAAAAAATTCAACTCAATTGAAGTTCAGTTCTCTTGGATTAATGGTTTCTTTGTAATTTAGGTACTTATTGAAATCTAAGTTAATTTTATAACATTAATTAAAAATATTTTAATGTGTTACGTATAAGATCTTTTTCGAATTGTGCATTTAAAATTTTGAATTTTTTGTGGCAAAATATTATAAAATTTACAATCACGTCAAATAATCTTAAAAAGCTTCACATATAAATTTTCAGTTTTAAACGTTCCATCTTTTTTAACTTTATTGATGCCACTAAAATAACACAATAATGTTTATCAATTTTTCATGTTAAATCTGTGTTTAACAGGATCCAAATTTAAATTTATTCAAATTCCATGCATTTTAATAAAGCATATTTTATTTTGAAAATAATTTTATTCATTGAAATATTTGAGTCACAAATTTATTATATTTATTTATGGTACATTTTTTCAAGTTCAATTCTATTCAAATTCCCGTGGGACTATTCTATGGAATAGGTATAAAAGTATTTCCTTAGATTATTTTCCCTACCATCGAAAAATCGCATCTAGTTTTTTGCATTTTCTACATACCGCACAGATTTTGAAAGCTAACATGAAATATCTCAAAATTGTATTTCCTAGTGATGAAAAATCATGGCAACGCTAAAAAAAAAAATCTTTGAAGGAGAACAACAAATTTTCTTTCCAATCATAGCTATCCTAAAAACTCATTCCAGGCTAGATGGAGGGGGAGTAAAACTCCAGAGACGGCGCGTGAAACGTTGGAAGAACTGTTGAAAGACCAAACATCATCGAATTTAAGAGAGACGTTACCACCGAAATAAATACAAAATAACGTCATTGATGCTTGGAACACAGAGAATTGAAATGCCGCAAGTGAAGCGGAAGAACATAGAAAGGCAAGTGGGTGCACTCTAAAAATCCCTACCGTATTTTCTCGGTCGCTGGTTTGTCTTATAAGTCATATTTTTAGCAATATTTGCCGCACAATTCCACATACGTGAGGGAAGAATGCGTTTCTCCCTTCTATTATAGGGATTTTCTTTGAATAAAAGTCTCGTATTTTAGTAAGTGCTCTTATTCGATTAATAAATAACAATTGTTTAAGAAAGCGCGGAAATTTATTCTGCATCATGCCATTTTAAGGTACTTTGAATACTCATTGCTAAGCAATTTTCTTCAATTTATGGGAATATTAGTTTAAGTTAGATGGCATTATCATTTGTTTTATGAAACTCTAAGCTAGATACAGTGCATTTTGTTGCCAAGAGGATAAGAGAGTATTACGAAGCTAGACAAGCGTAGTATATATATTTAATGAGCTTTGTACCATTTGCAAACTACTCAGATATTTTCCATTGCTTCAAATCATGTATTTAAAATTTGCTTCCTTGCTATGAATATCTAAATAATAGACACACTTTACAGAAATAAATAAAAACGTAATATATAATTTCAAATCATAAGTTAATATGAAAATATAAATAAGAATAATTTTGAAAGGATAAGTTAAGCGCATGATCTTTATTATTTATTTATTTATTTTTTACTTTGGTAAATTTTATATTATTGAAGAATATATTATGGAATTGGTGTGAATACATGTAATTATTAAATTATCAGGTATGCTAAATAATTTGAAATATTTTTTTCCAATGCTGGTAATTTGGGTGACGAACCCTATGCCATAACAAAGCCAGAAACTGCTACTCATTTGTCGTTACGCAGCGGGCACCTGTGAACCAAGTCACGGAGAGGAGTATCGTTAACCACGCCATACTACCACAAGCCCATTTATAGGGAAGGCCACATTCATACATCATAATAGAAGAAAGGACATAAGAGCACATAGAGAACAGAGAAAGAAAGTAACATCCACGCCCGAACCGGGATCCGAACCCGGGCCCCACAGCTCAAGAGTAAGAAGCGCTAACCACTCAGCCGTCGGTTGGGAAAACATGAATTATCATTAATATTTTTTATGAAATAATAGGAAAATAGCTTATTATATATATAAATCTAACAAAAACCATGATTAAATAATTGCATCAAGCACTTAAATTTTTCTAAGAAATACATTGTTTCTAATTACTCTTTTACTATTTTTTGCGGAATAATATGTTTTAAAATTTGATTGGTTTTGTTTAAAGTAGATTTTGTTATTGCATTTGTATCTCAAATATTTTTTTTTTTCAAAAAATGTGATGCATTGGCTTATTGTGAGAGTAGAGCATTAATTTTCGTGGTTAAATATATTGATTGATACTATATATAACCACTATTTTACAATAGGAGATGTGTGTTGCATTTCTGGTTTTGCTTGCACATCTTTAATGGTATGTATTTAATAATTTTCATCGTTTTCTCTCTTGCAACCATTGAATGTTACCCTTTACATAAGAAAATTTATTCCAAAAAACTAGAATACGCATTTTTGAACCAAACAATAACTTTCTTTCATTGAACTTCACTACACAAAATCTAATACATCATGTGCAAATTTTCTATAAGAAAATCTCTCTGTGAAACAGTGAACAATTACAGAAGATGACGTTTCTATTTTTATTTAAATGGGCAAAGAGTTATCCATTTAGACTAGAAAGTTTGGCTGAAGACAAATGCTTAGTCTAACCAATGAAAAACTGATGATTAAGTGATTGAATTAAAAAAAAAGATAAACAAGAAATTTAAGAACTGCATTTGCTGAACAGAAAATTAATGAATCATCAATTATTTGAATAAAGATATAACAATTACTTTAACACAGCTAGTGTTTAGTTTAAGTGTTCTAAAGTAGAATGTCATATTTATATCTCTCTCTGCAACCATTTAATAACAAGAAATGAGAATTGCATTTTTTCGGTCTGTAAATGCATTGGTATCGAAGTGAAATCTTAAGAAGTTTCTAGTTTTATTTTTTATTTATTTATTTTTTTTTTACAGTTTTTCTGAAAGACCCCAATACTTGAAGAGTATTAAAATGTCTCTTAACAATCTATGGTTGATAGAGTATTCACAAAATCGTTGCCAATGAAATTCCATTAGGTTTCCAAATCTATTAGGATCGTCCTTTTTAAATTAGAAATTCTCAGATTTGAACCCAACTACTGTTCAGTAATGGGAAATGAATATTAAGCTTCGGCTTTCGATATTTATTTTTCCGTACTGAGTTTTGAACATTTTTATTCTCCTTGAATGCTTGTTAATATTGTCCAATACCTACGAAACACCATCCTCATTCAAATAGCTTGCAACAACTTTTCACTCTTTGATTGCCCGTGACGAAGTTTTCTTTTTTCTTTCTTTTTTTTTTTTTTTTTTTTTTTTGCAATTTACGTATCTTTGTTATATTTAAAAAAATCTTCCACATTATTTGTTCTCAACCATGTGCAATCTTGTCAAATTAGAAATTTTACTTATAAAAATAATGAGAAACATATTTAGACCAGTAAAAGTATTACATATTTTACTGGTCTATGTGTTACATCTTTTACAAGTAATTTTTCTGTATCATAATCCATGCGGTATCACATTGCTGTATTATTAATGAGTTCTGTGGTGCCATTTCCTCTTATATATATATGTACATTCATTTATTTCATAACTTTCAGTTTGTTTTTTCCAATGAAAAAAGTCCTTTTATATAATTTTTGATATACTATCTTTGCGTTAACTTTACATTATACTCACACCTCATGGATTAAATTTTGGATAGCAATTAATATATAAAGTTTTATGGTTTTGGTTTGAAATGCTGGAATGGTCTCTGAATTCTGTATGAACTAATTAACTTAGTATTACTCATTGTTGTTGATTCTTATCCAATCTTTCTTTTTATCAATTCTTATCAATCCAACAAGCAAACATTCCAAAACAATAAGAGTATTTCGAAACAAGTCATTTTTTTTCGAGTCCTAAGCAAGAAAATCAATGGCAAGTTGTAAAATCCGTAATGTTGCATTTCTTGCACATGGAGAAGATATTATTTTCCTTGGTCAATTTGAATACATTTCAAGTGTCCCCTTATCAGACTTGGTAATGCCGTCTGCAGCACAGGACTACCCTTAAAAGGGACAGAAAATTCCTGTTTGCCTGCCACTATACCAATCATGAGATAGTGGAGAACATCAATATGAATCTCTCAAGACTTAACTTTTGAGTATACCTCCAAAACGATCACTGAGTTAAGTCATTAAAATGCTCTCCCTTGACAAGGGATTAAAGTAATTATAAGCATTTCTTGGTAAATTGCTTACAAATCTGAAGCTCGTATGAATTAAATGTTATAGATTTTTCACATGATTTTATAATCTTTGAGTTTGACTGTTATATATACATATCTCTCTGACTTTGACTGTTACATATATCCTGACTTTGACGCTTACATATATCCTGACTTTGACGCTTACATATATCCTGACTTTGACGCTTACATATATCCTGACTTTGACGCTTACATACATCCTGACTTTGACGCTTACATATATCCTGATTTTGACTGTTACATACATATATTCCTGAGACTGTACATGAAGCTCACAGCGAATTATTAAATTTTACCTTGTTTATGGGTACGAATGTTTAGGATTTTCTATACGATCACAGAAAGATATTGATACACATTCTCATAACAAATAAACATTTAAATGTTATAAATACTCTATATTATATCATAACTTCATTTATTTACAAGGACAAGAATCCACAGGAGTTTTTGGTTAAGGAAATTAAATTTATAAATTCCAAGATTAAATGTGTGCTACATTAATAAAAATACCATTCATGTGGAACGAGGATATATTTTTGATTGCTCTTTACCAGATATTTTATTTCGTTTTACATTATTTACACACAGTTAAACGCTAATCTTACTGAGCAAAATGTTTGAGTAAATAAGAATATTATGAGTTAATATATACGTTTGGATGTAAATAATATTAATTTCTGAAAACATAGATTGTAAATTCCTTAAAATGCTACTAAGAGCAATATTTTAAGAAATTATTTGTTCAATTTAAGCGTAGCAATAATTTGTGGGATAAGCATTCTGACGTTTGGCTCATCAGTTAGCAATTCCAGTTAGTCTACTCCTCAGCTATGGATATTTATCATGGTTTGGGGTCCACTGCAAACTGCATCTTTTGATCCAAATTTCTTTCATTTGCAAAAATAACTCCACAGAGCCAAACATAATTAAACCAAGTTATTGATTTCCAATGAATGTGCACAATTGTTGTTCACTTTTAAGAAATCACTTATATATTAATTATCAATTATAAAATAGGGAAAAATGTTCATAATTTGTTATAAGATATGCAATTTTTTAAATGTTAAACGTTATAAAATCGTTTTCATTGCTTTTACTTATTACATTTTAAATTTAGTTTTCATAAAAAGAATGGCAACATGTTCAATCATAATATTAATAACTAAAATTTTTTTGGGAAAAGTTTGATTATTGACTCAAAATTATAACTATTTTGAAAATTATACAAGCATTTCATTTGGTATGAAACATGACCGAAGTACTGTTATCTTAAATAAAGTATCATGTATTTGAATATATTTACTTCTTCTCAAAAATGGGTAAATTCCACAATGTATCAAAAAGACTTTAATGTTATCAATATTATTTTTCAAAAGTTCAAAAAGTTTAAAAACACAAGAAGATTATCTTAGACCATCTTTATAAGGAAACTACTTTAGTTCTTTGAAACAGTACATGATGAAATAAATTCTTTTATGTTTTCTTTTTGTGCCAAAGGTTTTTGATGAACATGAAATAAAAATGCAGCTTGCAAAAATTGTGATTAATAAAAAAACAAAGAGAACATCTTCGTGCCAAGTTCTAAATGTAGTCCAATGGTTCGGTAATATGATAACGAGCAGCAAACTCTTAACTATACTTTTATTCGAATTTTCTCTTTTTGTATATTTCGTAATATTTTTATTTCTTTTATAAAAAAAAAAGATGCATGCACTCGTGTAAAAAGAGATGCAACTTCTTGGGGTGGTTACAGTTTTAGTCCAGCTAAGAAAATAATTCGTTTTGAGCAGGAAAAATGATTAAACTGGAATAAATTTTTCTATCGCAGAATAAGCTAAGAGTAGTCTTTTATCTACTTGCAGCATTCTCGGTTGTTGTACATAAAATTCCCATCTCTGTATTTTGTTTTTACTTTCTTGTTTTACTAATTTTTCTTTGCAGATAGAGAATCAAATAAGGAATACTTAAATTCAAAGCAACGGAATAATTTCGAAGGGAATGAGTTCCGCAAAGGAAAATGAATTTTATTTCTCTTATGTTCTTTTTTTTCTTCTTTCAGCTATATTTACATTATTTTTTCCAAGCTTTTACGGCAAGCCGTAAAATGAGCCTGCTTCACGTTTAATTCTTTTCCAAGCAACAAGTTGCTTGAGGCGCTTCGTGCGAGATCTGTATCCATTAACTATTTTCGACACTTTTCGCGGAATTATTTGAGGTGAAATTAAATTAAGCGTTACTTATTTAGGAGAAAGGGTTCTTCCCGAACTGAAGTGCGATATGCCTTCTTTTATCTGCTATCGTATTTTCGCTTCACTTATTCATATGTAACAAGCGAATTTATTGCAATTGTATTCCTTACAAGCAGTCGCTAAATAATTATTTTTTTTTTGTGTACATTTCTGTGTATAAATTTTGACTTACAAAATACCATGATAAAGAGGCATGTATAATATACTTATTAAAAGGTATTTTATTTCATTTTTATGGATTTCTGTAACTACTTGAAACATTTTTACTTTATTTTATTCAATATTGATACACACAAGTAAATTTCAAAATCCTTTAAATAAACCAACTTCTGTCGACATTTTGGAGTATAAGAAATAAAAGCTATATGTAATATATATATATATATATATATATATATATATATATATATATATATATATATATATATATATATATATATATATATATATATATATATATATATATATATTACATATACATATATATATATATATATATATATATATATATATATATATATATATATATATATATATATATATATATATATATATATATATATTTGAGAAATACAAAAATAAAAATTTTAAATTTATTCAATATGTTCTTTAATAATTTGTTTGTAGATTCAAAAAATAAAAGCTACCTACAATATATAAATAAATAAGTTGTACTAAGCAAACAATATTTAATTTAATTAATAACTTTCAAAATGTTTTTTATTGTAATACTTGTAAATAATAAATATATAGATATATTCGTTTTTAGTAAATCTGGAAATTCTGTCCATTTCATTTAATAATAACTTATTTCATAATTTTTATTAAATTCCAAGTTAAATATATTAAAACTACACAAATTCATCATTCATCAGAAAATATTTAATAAATATTCTGCAGAACAAAGTAATATTATTTAACACATGTATGAATAACTCTTATAAATGCATCTTTTTCTAAGAAATAATTTTAATTAATATTGTATTTAATTTTATATCATGTTAATTATTATCATTAGCTCTTACGTTAACAGAAAGGTTAAGAAAATAATGTTGTTTTGTTTAAGCCACAAAATTTTTGTTAAAATATTAAAGATATTCTGAAAAATAGAATAAAAGAATTTATTTAATTTTTAATGAATTTAATCGAATTATTTAAAAATCTCCTTGAAATAACGTATTTCTTTTTCAGAATATCAAACAATATTAGAAATTTAAGATTAATATAAACTAATTTTGAGTTTTATGTTTCTGAAGAATAATTAGCCAGTGTAGTTTTGACAATTTAATTACCTTGTCATTTTCATTCTCTTATCAGTCATTCAACTCGGAATATTAAAAAATAAATTAAAACACATTCAGCACTAATTGTTATTTTTTAATCTGTGGTGAATATATATTTAATAAGAGTCACTTCATTTAATAGAATACCTTTTAATATGCTAATATTTATTTTTCTAAAACAAATTTATGTCTTTTTTCAACGCTAAAAATATATAAATCAACCAACAAAACAGTTTTAAAAGATGAAGGATTTGTATATGTTCACTAAGTAAAAATTTGCCTTTTGCTTATATCTTTTAAATTTACCAACACATAATAAAGTCTATTGATTATTTATTATGTGGTATTTTATATGAATTATTTAAGAAATAATGGATTAACTCTATTTTAAAAATCAATAAGTATTAAAATAGATTATTCCATTTAAAATGCTCATAAATGAAGAAAGCATACTTAATGTTCTATTTTGTTTAAAAAAGTAGTAGTTTTACTTATAATACACCTTATGCATTTTACATTAGATTTCAAGTGTTTTAAAACAGTTGTTTTATAATGATTTTTCAGTATGATTCGTAAAGCATTGTTCTTACAATACTAAATATAAGTGAAATGAGATAAAATAAATGTTTTTATTTCATTGAAATATACGAGTAATTATAAAAATACAGGAAACACCGATGTGAATAAAAATTATGGGTTTAAATGTGCTTCCTAAGCATTAAAATCAATTAATTGCTTCCAATATTTTGAAACAAAAATTCATGTACTCCGATAATTTATAACATTTTGTTTAAAGCTCTATAAGTCTTGTGTTTCTTTCAAAAGGATAAAATGTAGGATATGAAAGAATTTTAAAGAGTCCGAATTGAAAGATTTCGTTCCGTTGGAGAAAGTAATGAAATTATCGCAACTTGTTGCTATTACCTAGAAGCTAAGTGTTTGAAGCCATAATAGCATACACGCAAGCTTAGAAAAATAAAAATAATAAAAAGAAGGAAAAGTTCAATAAAAGATAGTGATGGATATTGAAGCAAATTTTAATCACTTTTATGTCGAACAAATATGGTAAACGTGACAACAGAGTTACATTAGTATTTCGATTCTATAATGTCAATGACTGCAATTATATAGATGGAGTCTCCATCAATAGAATATTTACCCCAAAGCGACTGTTTTTCAAATTTTGTATCATGTGTGCCACAAATCATTTTCCCACATTTTGTATCATGTCTGTCACATATCATTTCCCCCTGTTTTATATCATGTGTACTACGAATCATTTTTCCACATTTTGCACCATAAGCCGTTTTTCCACATTTTACACCACAACAAGTTGGATACATGCTTGGAAGACTCTTGGACACGCATATGTTCATGGTTGTTTCTTTTTCAAATTTCCAATTATGTCAATGGATCTACTATAATCTGCTTGCCATTTCGTGGTTTTCTGTTAATTTCAACTCTGAAAGAATGGAGAGTTATGGATAAGTAAGGATGAATTTAGCTGACCAGATTCATAATTTTCCTGCAGGAATCAGTATTTTGCAAGATTGTAAAGTATTCATCCATAGAGAATATTCATCCGGTTATGGTTTGAAAAACACAAGAGGGAAGTTTAATATCTACCTTGGCTCGTACAGTCACATGAATTCAATACTGCCTGCTCCATTTTTGAATCCATCTGAATCTTTGGTTTATCTGAATTATGATCTGGTCTATTTTTGAGCATACAATGCGGAATTGATATCTCATACCGGCACCTCTTTTAGAACATCCATAGTATCTTTATTAAGAAGGTTATACAATATTCTGTTAAACATTATTCGCTAATTTTATTCTTTGGCGAATCCAAGACGTATTAGATACCAATTATACTATAATAAAAAATCTTTATTAATTTAAGATGCTTTTATTATTTGGATTACACTTGCATGTGATCTAATGTTCATTTTAGAGTTGAATAAATATTAACAAGCCACTTCAGTTTGATCGTTTGGCCACATAATGCAAGGAATGAACTAGATATAGTAATATTTTGATTCTTTCAAGCCTATGTTTCGATAGTTATATTATTGAGTTTTTAATTTGCTAAATAATTGTCTAGATTACAAATAAAATTTAAACTTCAGGTTTTATATGGAAGAATAAAGTTAATATAAAGAATCTGGGCAGTTGTGTTACTTAAGATATCGCAAGGAATTAGTCCAGAATTCTTATAAATGTTTAAATAGCATAACTAATAGTTTTTATTTTTATTTTTAATAATGCATGATCAATGTAGTAGTAAATAATATGATTGCAATTACAACATAAAAACTATATAATATTTCTTATTATTACTACCTCATATTGAACAAAATTCATTTGTAGACTAAAGATACATACATGGCCGTCTATATATTCCCATTTGTATTAAATAATGTAACAAAAAGTAAATTATCTTATTTATAAACTCATATACTTTGTCAATATCCCTTTAAAAACCAATATATTTTGAAAGATATGTAACTTTTGTGTTGTTCTTTTTAAAGGTAGTGATGTGTAAACTGTTAGAGAACATAAAACTCACTCAACGTTTATAAAAGAACTGAATTTAAATTTTTTTGTCGTCTCTAGTTCAGGTAATGAAATAAAAATTTTAACTTATCAATTAAAATTAGGTAATAGCTGTACCTGAATATTCGTGCTTCAAATATAATTACCAATAATTCTATGGGATAGATCACACAATTTACACTTTTATTTATCATAATTTTATATTTTATTAGAAGCAAACTAAAGGGAAAAAAAGTCTTGTCATATAACGATATTCATTACAGGACAACCATACTTAAACTATGTTTATTCGAAATCAAACCAGTTTTATGAATATGAGGATCATTTGACATATTTTATGAACACATATCATTTACAACTATTTTATTAATACCAAATGTTGCAATAAACTGTCTGCTCTCGAATATTGTTAATTAAAATTTAAAAAAAAGAGTAACATTTCTCTTTGGTCCAGTACATTAACTCAAATTCTTTAGTAGTTTAAATATAGCGAAATATTTTAAATATTTGTCTCACGCCCAAATTTTATTTATCTTTATTGACCCATACTTTTACTGCTTTTTAAAAAACCCGTGGAGGATGAATTTTACTATCTGATAACTTAAAGAGTATAGGAAGAATTCCCAATATAATTTTCAAGGTAATTGCAAGTGAAAGTGTTGTGAACAAAAATTTCACCTGTGATGAAAACAATTGTAAGTGAAATTAAATTACAACATGCCCATGCTCATGTTGTAGACAAAACATTTAAGTAACATTTCCCTAATATATTAGTTTTGTTTTATTACAGTGTATTTTTATAATTATTGTCAACGCATTTGAATTTTATAAGCATCTTTCTTCACTCTATGTAAAAAGATTAAATTAACTAATGTTTTTCAATCAGTTTAATAAACATTAGATAATATAACACAGCTGAAAATAATAATAAATAGATCTTTACTATTACTAATTAGTTCAAAATTAATCATGATTTTTTTTTAATTAAGAAATGAAAATTTTAAATTATATAAGAAAACGTCATTTATAAAATATATGTGTATACTTGATGTGTTTAAATGCTCTTTTATAAGATACTTTTTAAATTTAAACTCTAAAATAAAAGCTATAAAGTCATATAGGTATGTTTATATATATATATATATATATATATATATATATATATATAGATATATTATAGAATTAATATTCAGAATTAGATTTGTATTAGTTATATTACATGATTAGAAACAAGAATCAAGAAACCAAGAATTTCTATTGTGAACAAATGCATAATAAGACTTTGTAACAAGTAACTATTGCTGTACACTAACTTATGCATTTCAAGATTTTGAATTAGTTTACGCTTTGTTTCTGTGAAAGAAATATATTATGAAAATTACATATTTCAAATTAAATACATTACATTTTTATAAAGCGATTTTCTCATTCTAATTTCAACTGCATTCATTTACATAATTACATTAATAATTACTCTAAGTACTTTGACATTCAAAATTTTTCTGCTTAATTTAAAACTTAAAGGGTTTGTGTAAAAATTCTTAACTGGAATTTTGCTTCTACAACTAACTTACTAATTCATTTTATATTAATCGAGCTCATAAAATATCAAATCCGGTTTTGTCCTGACATATAATTTTTGTTTGATTATTAATAACACCATGATTTCTATATTTTGTAAAAATTGGTTGCTTGATATTTTAATGTATATTATTTTTATGCGCATTTATTAAATGCATAAAATTAAATGATTTGAATCTTAGAATTATAAAAATATTGAATAAATGATATTTCATGTATAACTTCAATTTAATTCTTAATCAACCGGATTAAAATTTATAATTTCCATTATGATGAAAGGAATTCAAGGTAACTATTTTAAGTATACTGTATATTAATTCACATTTTAAGAATATTTTACCTTGTGTTTTTTGTGAAAAAAAAAAAGATCTTTTACTGATTAATATTTCAATTTCAGAAAATAGAAATTTTCATAGTGTTTTTCGTATTGAATTCAATTTTCAAATACATAATCTTTATACGAAATGGTAACAAAATATTTTACTCTAATAAATATTTCTAAATGCTTTGATCCATTTATTTATCTGATTCATTTAAAACTTATAGAGTTTGTGAGTAAATATTTAATAAAAGTTTTATTTCTAAACTTTCAGTCACTTTATAAAATGTATTGCTGAGAAAATTTCATATCCAGTTTGGCATTGATACATAAGGTCTGTTTTATAATAACAAATCCTATAATTTAAATTTTATAAGAGTTTATAACAATTCTTTTATAAATACTTCATTTTTATGCAAATCAATACTTATGTATGCAAATTAATGCTTTGATCTAAATTGAGTTGAATCGAACGCTAATTATAAATTTCATGCAATACTTCCACTTCATTCTCATACATTCTATTTCTGAATCATCACTTATTTAATTGTTTAAAATATCATTAAATTTTAATAAATATTTTCATGCCCATTTCTTTCAAATAAGCAAATAATTAAACATTTAGATACACATGTTGAAATTAAATATTTAACAAAGAAGAGTCATATTATCTTTATTTGTCGTTTAGGAATTATTGTTTCACAAATAATGTGAATATTATATTAAATTCCCTAGAGTGCATAAAAAATAAAAAATAATCTCAAATGAAACTATTTTTACTATTTAAATAGACGATTTTTTATTATAAAATTCAGAGTCAGCATATTTTTCTAATTATTTAAGCACTTACTTATAAACAATTAATTGGAAACAATATTTGGTGATTAAAAACAAGCAAAGAATAAAAAATAAGTAAAAACAAGAAAAGAATATTAAAATAATTTATTTATTTTATTTTAATATTTTTTCGCAACTCACTGTTAATTAATGTAATTATTCAATAAATAAGAAATATACATTATTCATTAAAACTACACTTTTAAATTATGCATTTACCATGAACATGATTTATAATACAAAATAATAATTAATATATTCTAAAAGCATCAAATATTGTTAACGATATTATAATGTATTATGATAATTTATTTTTTTAAATAAACACATGTATTTTAAAATAAGTTTTAAATATTGTATTGTTTTCGTTTGAATAAATTATGTATCTATACTAAAGAATATTGTAGATTATTACGAATATTAGAAAAAACATTAAAAGGAAACCCTGTAGATTCTTTTATATTAATATGCACAGAATTTTTTTTAAATTATACAAATATTAAAAAATATTTTTGTTAAAAATCACTATCATTTTATTAAGAAATACATATTATTTTTGAAATTATTTGAATTTCTTTCTGTGTGACTGCTTTGATTAATAAATAATTTATCTGAACTATAATTTTATCATATAGCATTTTGAAAATGTTATCTTAAAAATGTTTAGTGCTTTATCAAATTAATAATAAAAATTTTTTTTTGTGAACTTTTATTAGTCCCTGGCTTCTTAACTTAAAAAAAGAGAATTTGTATTGTGCAGTAATGTAAAAACATGTACAAGTTGCAATGTTTTTTTTTTTTTTTTTTTTTTTTTTTTTTGTAAACTATTAGTTTGCTGAATATATATATATATATATATATATATATAATCATTATAAATATTTTACTTTATAAATGTTGAAAAGAAATGAAATTTAAAGCCACTTTTAATTTATTTGAAGGTGAAAATGTTGACATCGTTTCGATGCGTTTTAGTGTTTCTTCTCTTCGTTTCGTTTCGCCGAATTATAAAAAAAATATTCATATAATTCTGTTTCGCCGAATTTCATCTAAAAATAAATTATATTTAGAAGTATTGATTTCAACGATGCTGAAATGCCTAAATTAAATTACTTTAATCAACTTGTGGGCTGAACAACTAGATGTACGTGAGAAACAGAGCTTTGAACATTTTTCCGGCAAAAAAATTAAGGCTGATTCAATTTGTGACTCTTGAAATGTGGGTATCTACTGTTTTTAATAAATTACATTTTTCCATTACTAAGAAAACCTCGAATATTTTTAGAACTTTATTCTGCTAAAAGTAGTTTTTTTGAAACTGTACGAAATATATAGCAACCAAGTTTTTATCTTTATAAGCATTTACATGCATAAAATACTTTTTTATGTTTTTTAAAAAGAAACAAAATTAAAACATATAATTTTAAATATATAAAATAAAGTAATACAAATTAAGGCTTGAGTCAATTGCATCTGATTATTCTTGATTTTCTTGCAGATTTTCAGTAACAATAACAGATGAAGTGCTTTGCAAATTCCTTTCTAAATAGATTTTTTATCTCTGAAAATATGATATTCAGTATAAAAACAATTTTTGTTGGTACAAATATTTCAGCCAAGATGAATTTTTTAAATCAAAATGTAAGGAAAGTAGATCGATAATAAATATTTGAAATGCTCAAAAATAATTTTATTTCCCGAAATATTTTATTTTGTTAGAAAAATAAAATGCAAAATATTTAAGGGATATTTAGTATTCATAGTTTATAGACAAAAATATTTTACGTAATTTGTTGATTCATTAGCATAATATTACCATTTGTTCGATGAGAATAAATTACTGAAAATATTTAATTTGCTTATATACAGTTGATTCACAATCGATAGATTTTGACATTTATTTATATAAATCTTAACACAATTGTCAATTGAAAACTGTAGTAATTGCTAAATCTTATTGTTAAAAACTGAATCTAAAATTTATTTAAATATGTAAATATTTTAATCTTATTAATGCAATATTTCAAATTTGTAGGTTTTGGTGATTCAGTATATTACAAAATATGCATTCTTCTATATTTTACAATATATCAAATGCTACTAAAACGTAATTTAGAAGTACCGTAGTTGCAAGAAATGCCAAGGACATCATTTTCTCGTTATGTACAATTCGCCTGACTCTATCTCATTAAGTAGCACCTCCAGATTAAGAAGTGTTTAAATCTGAAGTTACATTTCCTTTCGTTGGTGTCTAGATAAGTGAAAAGCAATTTTCTGTCGTCCGGATTCCTCGACTACACCCACCCCAACCCCCTCGCCATAAAGCAAAGCAGCTCCTTTAATTATGTTTAGATTATCGTTATGTTCTAGGTGCAGGTTTTGGGTTTGTAATTAACTCTCAAGATTCATTCCTGACAGCTTATTCAAAGATTATAGTTTTCTAGGTGAAAATACACGTTGACTTCTGGATTTTGATGCATTGGGAAAATAAATTATCTAATCACTTCCTTGTTTTCAATAAAACTTTCTTCACATTTTGCGTTCGTTTTTAAAGGAGTAAATTTGTTACCGTAAATCCAAACTTTAATCAATATACTTATTCTTCTGTGAAATAATTGCAGCATTAATTATGCATTTTAATGTTTTAATTAAGTATTTCTGCTAAGAAACTAGCACGGAATTGCAATGAGAATGTTCTTTCACGGGAGAAACAATTTTCATGTTGTAACAAAATTTGATCGATTTTGTTTACACTTTTAGTAGAGAGTAAGTGACTAATTAAAAGAAAATTTAATGTTAAACGAATAGTTATGCGTTAAATAAACAAATAAATTTTGTTATTTAATACAATTTTTATAGCTAGCTTTAAAAAGGGATGATAACAAACATCCACAAAATTCAGATGAAACTATCGTAAATTATTAAGACGAAACCATCTCAATAATACCTTACATCAGTGCTGCTTTTATTTAAAAATATCACGTTTTTAAAATTTGGATTGATATTCAAGGGAATTAAGGTTTTCATCGCTAAAACAGTTTAATTTTATAAATTTATAAGTTAATATTTCAGGTATGATGACCAAAAGTTTCCTGATTAAGAGTATATATTTCTCCTGTGTCTTTGGAATAGAAAATCATTAAGTTAAAAAAGTTAATTTCAGTAAAAGTTATTTCAATAATTATTTAAATCTAATAAAAAATATTTATCAACCAAAAAAAAAAAAAAAAAAAAAAAAAAAAAAGAATTCCAAAGCACAAATTTTATACTTTAATATAAAAATATTTAAGTAAAGAAATATACAAGCAATCCTGTCTTTCTGAATAATTTTAAATAGGGGAATTTTAATAAATATAATTTAAAACAAAAAAGTGTTTTTATTTTTTTTAGTACATTCTTAGTAATTATTCTTTTAAAAAAGAATATACTCAAAATATTCTTATTTATTTTATATATGATTGATTTCAGTGTAAATATACATTGCTATTGCTCAGTAATCAATAATTTGAACATTTAAATATAATCAATTAATGATAGAGAGATACGCAACATATTCAAATAAAAAATAATTTTGTTATTCTTAAAGCAAGTTTAAGAGAGAGATTCATATAAATATTTTACGTGTAAAAAATAAATCTGAAAAATTTCAATAATATTTCAATTTAAATTTTATCTTTTTCACTTAGAAAGACTTTTTAAACTTTAAAATGTATTTCATAATCCAAAATATTTTCTCAAAATAACACAACTATGAAATCAAAATTATCACTTTTTGAAGAACTAGAAGATATTAAAATATCAGATCGCAAATCAATTGAAAATAATTATTTAAGTTTTCACTTTAAGTGTATACATTTAAATCCACTTGCCTTTACAGGGTATTAGACAAGAAACGAATAAAAGCTTCTTTTTTCGTTTCATTTCTGCATTCATGAATCCAAAAGTAAGCTCGTATTCAATCTGAAGACATCGCTAAAAATTCCTTGATTGCATAAAGGCCAATAAGTTTACTTGCAAATGTAATAAAGTGCTTTTCCCACTGCTGCTTCATTTAAGGAGTATTATCCTTCATTTTAGT